>CM051239.1:422195867-422442669 GCA_027917425.1 Gastrophryne carolinensis
GGGGCAGGTGAGCATGTATACCACAAAAGAGGTAGCACAGTTAATGAACCCTTTAATCAACCGAGGTCTATTAGGATTCTTAGGACCCCAGAATGAAGTGGTTTTGTCCATATACGGACAGATCTTACAGTGGCCACATTTGAATGATCCTTGTAACTTTTCAATTCTAATATCCTTATTTACCTCCACTAGATCGCTGTGCATCAACATATCCCGCATATTTGGTGCGCGGCGTGCTGTCAAAAGTGGTCTCGGGCCCACACATTTGGCTATGGTCGGGTCAAGGCACAAAATGTGCCAATTTGACTCCAAAATCAAACGAAACTGCTCCCAATGCGTTCCAAATTGTGTGATGACTCTCACCGGTTGGTCGCCTGGGGACCGTGTACGACTACCTTTTCTTCTTAGCAAATCCTCCCTATCTGAATCTAACGCTTTTTTAAAGCAAGTGCGTAGCAGCCTATGCGGGTAACCTCTATCTCGAAACCTAATCGTCAGCTGACGTGCCTCTCGTATGTACTCTTGTTTTGTCCCACAATTCCTGCGAATACGCAGAAATTGTCCCAAGGGGATCCCTCGTCGTAAAGGTACTGGATGATGGCTGGAGTAATGTAGAAGGGTGTTGCCAGCAGTGGGCTTTCTGAAAGTAGAGGTAAGTAATATATCACCTTCCCGCTTAATCAGGAGATCCAAAAATTCTAGCTCATTGGGGCCAACTTTGCTGGTCAATCTAATGTTTCGACTGTTCTGGTTAAGTTTTGCAACAAAGAGTTCGAAGGATTCCTCAGTTCCCCTCCACACCACCAGAATATCATCGATGTATCGAAGCCAGAGAGCGACCTGCGCCCCAAACTCAGGCCGCCCATACACTTCTTCCTCCTCCCACCGTCCTAAGTGCAGGCAAGCGTAAGATGGGGCACAGGCCGCTCCCATGGCGGTGCCCCGTATCTGGTGGAAGAAATCCCTGCGAAAGCGAAAGAAGTTGTTCATGAGAACAAACTCCAGACACTCCACAACCAGTTCATTATAGGCTGCATCGCAGGGCCCCAAATCCTCCAGATAACGGGACACCGCTAGCAGGCCCACCGCGTGGGGAATGGAGGTATACAAGCTTTCAACATCAATGCTGGCCAAAAGCCAGTCTCCTTCCAACTTAAATGGCCTTATCTTCCGCAAGACATCGCCTGTGTCTAATACAAAAGACGGTAGAACCTTCACAAGAGGCTTCAAGTTCTCATCAACAAACCTAGCAATGCCTTCAAGCGGCCCTCCATTCCCAGACACGATGGGCCTGCCTGGTGGTGCGGAAGGGCACTTGTGAATCTTGGGGATGGTGTAGAGCACTGGCACATTGTAGTCTCTTACAAAAAGATAGTCAAATAGTTTGGGGGTTAACAACCCCTCTTCCTTTGCCCAATCTAATTTGTCATTTAGTGCAGCAACCACCTGAGGAAAAGGATTCGTCTCAATCTTGCGATAGGTTGTACTATCACTCAACTGATTGTATACCTCCTCTATATAGTAGCTTTGATCTAATAGCACCACGTTTCCCCCTTTGTCACTTGGCCGTATAATTACGTTCTCTGCTTCTTGTAGCTCCTTAAGGGCCATTTTCTCTTCAACTGATAAATTATCAGCTTCCGAGGACACCCTCCAAGCTCCTTTTTGGAGCTCACGTTGTACTGCTTTTTTAGATTCACTGTATATGTGTGTTTTTATGTATGTAGTGTACCGTTTACAGTGCCATGAATTTTTGCTTACAATAAATCCTGCTTTGTAATGGCCATGTGGCTGTTTGAATTTATTGGGCCAGTTCCAGCAAGTAACCGTGTTTATATGTATGTGTAGTGTGATGACTATAAGCATACCTCCGAACTTTTAGGATGGGCAAGAGGGAAATGTGTTAAATTAGGCCACGCCCCTCATTGAGGGATGGATAGAAGATAGGGTGTAAGAGTTACAACAATAGAAACACTTTTAATATGCAAATGAATAATTTATTGATGCATATCTGCATGTTACACCTCAAAGGGGGACAAATAGGAACAACGAGGCACAGGGGGACATGGACTCCAAAGAGTGACAGTCCCACCAAATCAGGGACACTTGGGAGGTATGACTATAAGTGTAACGGTTGCTAATGGATAACCATTATTAATTATTGTATACATTTGAATGTACTTCATTGCTTGTTTTCATGCAAAATTCAATAAAAATGATTGAAATACAAAATCCAGGGGCTGGGCTACAGGAAAGGGGCTACTTCTCAACAATAGCAGCTTTATTCAGCAGCTCCCCAGGATGACTCCTCTGCATGGCAGGTAAGCAAACAATGATTTGATTTCACACTTGTCCCTGGACACCTGGACAATCCCCTTACGTGCATCCTCACAAGGATTCAGCAAATATATTTTCCTAAGTGCCGCCTGTAACTGATCCCATACAACTGATGTTTAGCCTAGGGAGTTAACACTGGCTTCATCTGGAGCATCCGCTCTGCTGCAAAAATACAATTTTGTGAAATACTCACCTGTAAAATGGGTATTGTAAGTATGTCACACACCCCGCTTCAGAATATCCATAACATGTGGGTAATACCGACCTGAAGGGGCGTTCCTGCAGAGATGATAGCAAAAAAGAAAGCCCCTCCCTGATCCTCAAACACCTGGGACCTCCCACTCATCACCCAGTATATAGAAGCAGTAAGGTAAGGGACCAGGAAGAGGCAAATATAAATCAAGATAACGCAAAGTTCACAATATAAAGGATCCTGAATACAAAGGGCGGGTGAAGCGGGGTGTGTGACATACTTACAATACCCATTTTACAGGTGAGTATTTCACAAAATGGTATTATTCTAAGTATGTCACACACCCCGCTTCAGAATATCCATAACATGTGGGACATCCAATAGCAGTGTCCATAAAAAGGGCGGGGATCCAAAACAAGGCAACAATGCACAACTTAAACCACAACAGCTTGCAGAACTTTGCGGCCAAAAACAGCATCCGCTGAGGCCCGAACATCAACCTTGTAAAACTTGGAAAAAGTGTGAACAGAGGACCAAGTAGCGGCCTTACAAACTTGCTCAACAGAGGCCTGGTGCTGGAAAGCCCAGGACGCTCCAACCGCACGAGTAGAATGAGCAGTAACACGAAAAGGGGGACTCCTCCCCTTGGCAGAATAGGCCCCAATGATGGCCTGACGAATCCATTTACTAATGGAAGATTTGGCAGTAGCCAAACCTTTCCTAGGCCCAAAGGGCACCACAAAAAAAGCATCAGTCTTACGAAAGGAAGACGTAACCACCAGATAATATTTCACAACACGGACTACATCCAAGGAATGCAGCGCCCTTTCCTTGTCATTGCTGGGATGAGGACATAGAGAAGGCAGAACAACGTCCTGATTCAGATGAAAGGCAGAGACCACCTTAGGAAGAAAATCCGTCTTGAAACGAAAGACAACCTTGTCCTGATGCCTTTCGAAGTACGGAGCTTTAATGGATAAAGCTGCCAACTCAGAAACACGCCTAACCGAAGTGATGGCCACCAAAAAGGCCACCTTTTGGGTAAGTGAAGACAAAGCAATCTCATTCAAGGGCTCAAACGGTGAACCCTGAAGAGCAGAAAGAACCAGGTTCAAATCCCAAACTGGAACAAAGGGCTTCCTAGGAGGCCGTACATGCGTAACTCCTTGGAAAAAGGTCTTGACTAAGGGATGAAGAGCAAATGACCTTTGAAAAAACACCGCCAGGGCAGAAACCTGCCCCTTCAAGGTACTAAGTTGAAGCCCCAAATCCAGACCATGTTGAAGAAACTCCAGGATTCTGGAAATGGAAAACTCCCGACAAGAGAAAGACCTACTTTCACACCAGTCAATATAGGACCTCCAAGTCCTATAGTAAATAGTAGAGGAAGAGCGCTTCCTGGCGCTAATGAGAGTCTGAACCACCGCGTCAGAAAGACCTTCTTCCTTTAAGATGGCGGTTTCAGCAGCCACGCCGTCAAAGCCAGCGAAGGTAAATTGGGATAGCGCAGCCGACCCTGGGTGAGCAGGTCCGGCAGAAGAGGCAGAACGAACTGATCCTCTGCCAGTCTTACCAGGTCTGCGAACCAAACCTGCCTTGGCCACCTTGGTGCCACTAGAATCGCCGACACGCCCTCCAGAGTCAGCTTGCGCACCACTCTGGCTACCATTGGAAACGGAGGGAACAGATAAAGGAACCCCAGATCCCTCCAGTTCAGAGACATGGCATCCACTGCCAGAGCCAGAGGATCCTGCGAGAGAGACACAAAGACTGGAAGCTTGTGATTGTGACGAGAGGCAAAGAGGTCCACCGCTGGGAACCCCCACCTGAGACATATCGAACGAAACACCGGGGGACTGAGAGACCACTCCCCCTGACGAGAGGAGGCTCTGCTCAGCAAGTCCGCCTCCGTGTTTTCCACTCCTGGAATGTAGACTGCTGAGATACACGGGACGTGACTCTCCGCCCAGTCCAGAATCAAAGACACTTCCCTGAGGGCACTCCTGCTGCGAGTCCCCCCTTGGTGATTGATGTAAGCAACCGCCGTCCTGTTGTCCGACCGGACCTGAACTGGCAGGCCTCTCAACTGATGAGTCAAGCGAAACAGAACCAACCTGATGGCCCTCAACTCCAGAACATTGATGGGCTCGTGAGCCTCCTGCGGACTCCACAGACCCTGAAACTGGAGGTCCTTCCAAACACCCCCCCCAACCTGACAGACTGGCATCCGTGGTGACTGTTTCCCAGCACGGGGCCAGAAAGGATCTGCCCTGCGACAGATTGGCCAACCCCAGCCACCAATGCAGGGATCGACGAACTCGGGGAGTCATCAGGAAGGACTGATCCAACGTTAGAGGAGACTTGTCCCAAACCTTCAACAGATGAAGCTGAAGCGTCCTTGTATGAAACTGCGCAAAGGGAACTGCCTCGAATGAGGCCACCATTAACCCCACCAGCCTCATCCCTAGCCGGATGGACGGACGAGGGGCCGACAAGAGAAGCCGAGCTAATTCCTGAATCAAAAGAATCTTGGCCTGTGGCAGAAACACCCTGGCCTGAGAAGTGTCCAGAGACATTCCCAGAAAGGTCACTACTCTGGACGGAGAGAGAGAAGACTTGGGGTGGTTGACCACCCAACCAAACCTCTCCAGGGTGGACACCACCAATCTGGTGTCCAACTCCGCTTGGTTGAAGGAGGAGGCCATGATCAGAAGATCGTCCAAATAGGGCACAATGCGGATGCCCTGAACCCTTAGCAGAGCCATCACCCCCGCTAGCACCTTGGTGAACACCCGAGGGGCCGAGGTGAGGCCGAAAGGGAGTGCTACAAACTGAAAATGCCGATCCTCCACCACGAACCTGAGAAACCTCTGGTGTGCTGGAAAAATTGGAACGTGTAGATAAGCATCCTTGATGTCTATGGACGTCAGAAAGTCTCCCTGACGAAGAGAGTGAATGGCCGAACGTAGTGTTTCCATGCGGAATTTCCGTGGCCGGATGAACCTGTTGAGAAACTTCAGATCCAAGATGGGTCGGACCGATCCGTCCTTCTTGGGTACCGTGAACAGATTGGAATAAAAACCCCTGCCCTGATCCGAAAGAGGCACTGGGCAAATGACAGCCATGTCCAGAAGGTTCTGCACTGCCGACAGAAGCCCCTGCGCCGCCAGAGGTTCTGAAGGCATCCGAGACCTGAAAAATCTGGAAGGGGGGCGGAGCTCGAACTCCAGCTTGTAACCGGAAGACACCACTTCCCGGATCCATCGGTCCGAGACCTCTTGATCCCAAACCTGGGAAAAGAGTCGCAGCCGTCCCCCCACCCGCAAGGGTGAGGGCGCCCCCTCATTGCTGAGCCGGCTTGGCAGCCGGCTTGGGCTTAGAGCCCCAACTGAATCCTGGACGGGCACGTCCTCTGCCCCTGCTCCCAGAATCTCCTCTGGAAGAAGGGAATGCAAATCCCCTGCCAGATCTGGCCCCACGAAAGGAGGTGGTAAAGGAAGGGGCCCCCCGAAAGGGGCGGCGTTGTTTCTTGCGTTGAGGTAACCTACCACCCTTGGTGACAGAGTCCAATGTCTCTCCAAAAAGCCGTAACCCAACAAAGGGTAGAGCCGTTAGTGACTTTTTGGACATAAAATCTGCCGCCCACTGGCGCAGCCACACCGAACGCCGAATAGTGACCAGCAGCGCCGACGTTCTACCACACATCATCAAAGTGTCATCCAAGGCTGTCAACTAGAGATGAGCGAACCGGTTCGGACGAACCGGAATTCGCTCCGAATTTCAGGAAATATTCGATTCGGCACGAAATTAAAAAAAAAAAAATGCCGGCATGGTGGGAGCGGAGCCGGCCGGCGGGCCGGTAAAGCCGGCCGGCCCGCTCCCACCATGCCGGCATTTAAAAAACAAAAAAAAAAAAAAAAAAGCATTTTTGCCGGCATGGTGGGAGCGGGCCGGCCGGCTCCGCTGTCAGCGGAACCGGCCGGCCCGCTCCCACCATGCCGGCATTTCAAAAAAAAGCAAACACTTACCTGCAGGTCCGGAGCGTGGAGGCCGGCGCCGCTCTCAGCTGTCATCTGAGGGCGCGTCATCTAGCTGGGAATAGTCAGACCAATCCAGATTATTAACATCCTCCAGGTCCTCCGCCAGCGGAGCCGGCGACAAATGCTTTCTCTTAGTCGGAGCCTTACGGGCAACCGAGCCAGAGATAATTTTTTCAAGGTTAGCCAATCTGGCGCACATCTCAGATTGCAGCTCCCTGCCCATGACGACGTCGCACGGGGCGCGTGTCAAAGCGGGAGGTGGAGATGAAGCGACCGGCGGTGCTGACCCAGACGCCTGGGGTTCGGACTGCCGCGTGATGGTCTGCTGTGCACATGGTATACACAGAAGTACATCGTCCCCAGAAATGGATACCCCACATAACATACACTTTCGGGGATGCCCCGCAGGGGCCCCGAGCCCAGTATCCGGGGATGCCTCCATAAGGTGAACTTTTGTTTAGGAATAGTCGCTAAGACCCAGGGAATTACGCCGTTAGACAACCCGGGATGCCCCTTTAATGTACCGAGTGGGAGGATTTATGGCAAACAATTAACCCAGTGATAAGGATCAGGAGGGACCCCCTAAATGCTACTGGCGAACCTCCTGAACCACCATCTGAAAGACAGAACAGAGGGACTGTTTTAGATAAGGCTAATGAAGAAACATCAAGCATACAGGAAAAAGAAGAATGGCCAGAGGCCACTTACATAACCATCGACTAAAATGGCGACCGTGAGGGAAGATCCAGACGCTCCACAGCAACAGGCAGGGCTGCAGTCAGAGAGGGAGAAGGGGGCGTGGCCAGCGCGGGACGCGCGCGAGGCCAGGCCACGCCCCCCCCTCTCCCCTCTAAGAGCTCCGCAGTGGCACCAGCGAGGGCAGGAGGCGGGGAGCGGTGACGCGTCGTCACTCTGGCCCCGCCCCCCCCAGCCTGCGTGAGGGGAACATGGCAACTGTAAAAATCACCTCATAGAAATGTGCTCAGAGCCGGCCGGCGCCGCAATAGTAAGAAGCAGTCGCCGGCCCGGCCAAAAGTAAAGAACATTACACACACACAAGGGAGAAAAACGGGAGGGACAAGTCCCGGCCCCGCCAACGGTCCGGCACCCGCCGCCCCCCCCCCCCCCCCCCCCCCCGAAGCACAGCAACATGGCGTGAGGTGAATACCTCCGCCATTAACAGAGATGAAGGGAAGAAGGGGGGAAAGAAGGCAGCCAGCACCGTACAGGCTGCAGTGCTTTCAAATTAAAGTGACAACACCCACACACACACTCAAGTATGCTGTCCTGAAAATAATAAACTAATAGATTAATGAAAAGACGAACACTCCCCCACCCCACCCATGGAAGGGGATCCTGGGAGGGCCAATGTATGAAAATAAGGGACAGGGCATCCCAAACCGGGGTCACCAACCCGGTAATACCGCCTACCCTCTCATATAGGGTCTCACGGTAGAGCTTAGCTCCTGAGCACCTAAGGTGCTGAAATACCCTCGCCTGGACCCTCAGCCGAGGCTGGGAGGCATATGGATTTCTGGGGGAAAAGGTCCAAACGGAAATAAATGAATAGTGGGCCGGGAGTCATCCCGGCTACCTGAAATCCCCCTGTGCAAGGAGGAGCCATCATCTTCTGACTTGCTCGCCGTCTGCAGAGATGGAAAACTGGGTGATGAGTGGGAGGTCCCAGGTGTTTGAGGATCAGGGAGGGGCTTTCTTTTTTGCTATCATCTCTGCAGGAACGCCCCTTCAGGTCGGTATTACCCACATGTTATGGATATTCTGAAGCGGGGTGTGTGACATACTTAGAATAGATCTTTACAGCTCCTGTGCTCACCTGACTCTGCTCGCTCCCCGTCTATCCCAGTCCCTGAAGCTGTCCACGATCTTCAATTCAGCTTCTGCACATTTGGCTGTGGAGTGGACTAAGCCATAGAATGGATGAAGATCCCATGGTAAAGTGTGCGTACCTCCAAAGTGATGGAGAGAGGGACAGACTGTCCCTCTTTTAAATCAATGTCCCTCGTTGTTCTCATTTGTCCCACTTTGAGGTGTAACATGCAGATCTGCTGCAATAAATGATTCATTCCCCCTTTTCAAAGTGTTCTCATTGTTGTAACTGTTAATCCCTATCTCCTATCTATCCCTGAATGAGGGGGCGTGGCCTCATTTAACAAATGTCCCACCCTGAAAAGTTGGAAGGTATGGGTGCATGTCCAGCATAAGCAAGGAATTAGGGAAAATATTAACACTACCATTAGACACTGCATCTCTTGAAAAAGGCTGTAACCGGCCGAAACGTCGAGTGCTTTTCTTTTTGTCCACCTGGTGTCCTAGCTTGTTGCTATCTCCTGTAAGTCACTTTGCTGCTTAACTCTTTATGTACTGCATAACATTGGATGTATCATATACTGTATCTATGGGCAACCTATTCTCTTACCTGTACTTATAATATGTTGGCCTATATCTGCTGAAGCAGATATATCACTGTGGGGAATAGGTCAAATATTATATTGCACCTTATCGCTGATGTCGGCATTCCCCTTTAAGAAACCCCACATATCAAGAGCTAGAGATTCCCTTTATTATAAATGCACAAGTCCGTCCCCCCCTTCAGGAAGGAATAATTAGCATGTATGTGTGAACAGCTCAGCTCACAGACCGCCTGCTGGTCGTGTCACACCTTGGGAAGCTGCGAAGCTGCCGGGCGGTCTGGAAGCTCAGTGGACCTCCTGCTGTGAGTTTGTCCTAAGCAGAATTTAAACGACAGATTCCCGGCACCGATAGAATTTGGATCATATCGCGGCATCCATGTATCCTAGCGCCAAACCGGTTACAGAATCAGAACCGGCTCCCAAAACCGCATCAGGGCATAGTAAATTGCGGTCATAAAAACACAGCAAAAGCTTGCAAACGGAGAACTAAGGTTCTGGACAAAATAGAAACTCGATTCCAGGACTTATCGCGAACGTGGCGTCCAGCCCGACAGTTTGGTACCGCTTGCAAGGCCATGTGACCCCCCTGTTCCAAGTTATAACCTCTAAAGTGTTTTAGGGCAAAAACACACGCCAGAACCACAGGAGGTGATGGCCCCTCCCATAGAGGGGAGGGGGGCAGTGAGCCCTTGCAGCATAAATAGTGTGGTCTGGAACCAGGTAATTGTCACTCAACGGGAAGGGGGTTATGCAGCCGGCGTACCCAGGGGTGTCCATCACCATAACCGTCATCATAAGCTCTTGACACACCCCCTTGTGGGAGCTTCTCTCATCATGACTGCATGCCAAGGTAACTTATGCTTATTGTTTCTCTGTGTAACTCACTCTGTTCTGTAACCATCTCAAGAATAGCATATTTTGTTTATCACCTGTAACATTTCATATTACTTCATAGTTAAATGCTTGTTAACTCTGCCTAGTGTGCTTATTAGCATTAAAACTTATATTTAATTTGAGCGGTCTGCTTTGCCTTAAACCAAGAATCGGTGTGTCCGAAGGCTGTGAGCCTGGTATCCCTGATAGGAGAGGGATCGGACAAAGGGTTTTTGGGAACGCGATCGGTGTGCACGGAGGTCCCTGGTTGTAGTCGGACCTCGTGACGCCCGGTTCCCTGACAATCACCTTTGCCATGCATAAACTATTGATCTAGTGCATTAAATATGTACATTGTTTTCTTGTCCTTATGTATATATTTATTGTATATACAATATTGTCATGTTATGCTATGTATCTCCGTCAGCATTAAAATAACATTCTTTTGAATGCAGTTACGTTTTCGGGGGTGTTCGATTTTTCCTCTCGTACACATATACTGCCCTCTGTGTGCAAACTTCGGAACCCCATAGATTGTCTTTTCTGAATCATCAGTTTTTTATTAATAGTGTGCTACAACCCTTAACTAACAAAATATTAACACTTACCACGTTTCCTGGTAGACCCCGAGCACCGGGTTGTCCGATAGGGCCAGCTGGACCCTGGTAAGAGAAGGGGCAAGTGAAAAGTCAGTTGTTATAAATACCCAGTAAAATAATCATTGCATTGCTCGCATACAAAAATAGTTTAGGGTGTAAATACATTTTGCATGCTATGTAATGTATATTAACGGATGTGCATTCCGACAGGTTTGGGTAAGTATTAGCGTAACACTATACTCGCATTAATGGCTAATAATGTGTAATATATGTGTTAAAGCAGAACAAAAGCCAGAAGAGCCGGCCCCTGAAATCTAAAAGATTACAGGGCCGGCCACTGTCCCTGGAATTGGGAGGCCTCACTGTGTGAAATCCCACAGATTGCCAGTAAAGCTTACCTTCCCCCCAGTCCAACGGCGCATGCACGGGCTCTCGTCCAATCAGAGCTTTGCCATGTGGCTCTGACTGTTCACAATGGGGAGCAAGATCGGCTGCATCCCCTGCATCCTCAGGCTGTGCATGCTCTCCCGCTCCAGCTGTAGTTGGAATGGGATGCGCCGCTGGGGATGCACCCGCGTGCTCTCCCCTTTGAAGTCTATAACAGATGTTTGCCAAATTACATAGTCACTGCAAATAGCTGTGATAGGACAAGGGCCCGAACATGCTCCGTAGGATCTGGGAGAGGTGAGTTTTACAGGGCATTCTGGGGGTTTCACAAAGCCGGGCATCCCAATTCAGGATGCCCCCAGGGAACGAAACAAAACCGGGGATAGTCAAAATCCCAGGTTTTGTTCCGCCAAAGCCACGCCCTGCGACACCTTTTGAGGGAGCCGATTGGCTGGCCATGGGAGACGGCATAGGTAATGTAAGTGTTTTTTGGGGGGGGGGCATGCTGCACACTGCCTGTATTTGGGATGCCTGCACACTGCCTGTAATGGGGATGCCTGCACACTGCCTGTAATTGGGATGCCTGTACACTGCCTGTAATTGGGATGCCCGCGCACTGCCTGTAATTGGGATGCCCGCACACTGCCTGTAATTGGGATGCCCGCACACTGCCTGTAATTGGGATGCCCGCGCACTGCCTGTAATTGGGATGCCTGCACACTGCCTGTAATTGGGATGCCCGCGCACTGCCTGTAATTGGGATGCCTGCACACTGCCTGTAATTGGGATGCCCGCACACTGCCTGTAATTGGGATGCCCGCGCACTGCCTGTAATTGGGATGCCTGTACACTGCCTGTAATTGTGATGCCCTCACACTACCTGTAATTGTGATGCCTGAACACTGCCTGTAATTGGGATGCCCTCACACTGCCTGTAATTGGGATGCCCTCACACTGCCTGTAATTGGGATGCCCTCACACTGCCTGTAATTGTGATGCCTGTACACTGCCTGTAATTGGGATGCCCTCACACTGCCTGTAATTGGGATGCCCTCACACTGCCTGTAATTGGGATGCCCTCACACTGCCTGTAATTGTGATGCCTGTACACTGCCTGTAATTGGGATGACCGCACACTGCCTGTATTTGGAATGCCTGCACACTCCTGGCAATTGGGATGCCCGCACACTGCCTGCATTTGGGATGCCCGCACACTGCCTGCATTTGGGATGCCCGCACACTGCCTGTAAATAGGATGCGCACACACTGTCTGTATTTGGGACGCCCGCACATTGCCTGAAATATGGGATGCCTGTACACTGCCTGTAATGTGGGATGCCTGTACACTGCCTGTATTTGGGATGCCTGAACACTGCGTGTATCTGGGATGCTCGCACACTGCCTGCATTTGGGATGCCCGCACACTGCCTGTATTTAAGATGCCCGCACGCTGCCTGTAATGTGGGATGCCCCTCACTGCCTGTAATGCGGGATACCGCTCAATGCCTGTGATGTGGGATATTGCTTACTGCCTCTAATGTGGGGTCTGTAATGGGGGAGTTCTGCACACTGTCTGTAATGGGGTGATTGGGGGAGTTCTGCACACTGTTTATAATAGGGTGATTGGGGGAGTTCTGCACACTGTCTGTAATGGTATGATTGGGGGAGTTCTGCACACTGTCTGTAATGGTATGATTGGGGGAGTTCTGCACACTGTCTGTAATGGGGTGATTGGGGGAGTTCTGCACACTGTCTGTAATGGTATGATTGGGGGAGTTCTGCACACTGTCTGTAATGGGGTGATTGGGGGAGTTCTGCACACTGTTTATAATAGGGTGATTGGGGGGAACCATTTGGTTCAGATTATTATTTTTTTCACATTTTTCTCCTCCAAATCCTGGGTGGAAATATGTGACAAGCGATCCTATGGCGCAATCACGGGTCTCATCCCACGGCTTTTGCAGCTGATGCACTGACACGCTGAAGGAATCCAGGGATGCCAGCTGCTCTCCGCTTTCTATACTGGACACAAAGTTTATTGCCCTGTATTAATATAGCATAGAGTGCTGATTGTATGATAGCCTGCGCATGTGCCAGGGGATCCCAGTGGGTTGACCACAGTGCGGCATCCCCCATTGGGATGAAGCGGGTGGGCGCCCCCCTGACCATGGCGCCCCTGTGCGATGGCGCACCTTGAGCCTGTCACCCTGATTGCGTGATGCAGGATTTTTGGGGTCCTCTCATACTCACAATGTCGCCCTTTGCTCCGGGTTCACCTTTGGCCCCGTCCTGTCCTGGTGGGCCCTGTAATGACACAAAGCAACACATGAAACTACATCTAACAAACTGTTTCACTAAAGAATCAGCCAAAGGAAAGACTTGAGCCTGCTCAATGGTAAATATAGGGCTGCCCAGCTCAAGGTCTATGCGGGCCCTTAGGCAATAGAGTATTAATGGGCCCATTGCGGTGTGGTATGATACACCATACATGGTGATAAAGGGCTTTATTCAACAAGACATAGCGCCAGGTAACAACTGGCAGCGACAGGTAACGACAGGTAGCGAACGGTGACCGCCGGGCGCTGTACGTAATACCACATTTATCAAACCGAATCTGGTGAGCGACTCTAACAGCGCCATGTAGCGACCGATTCATCATCAGAGACGGCTCACCGTATACTGCTGGCGCTCTGGCTGGTATTACCTGTTGCTCTCTCATACATTTAAATGGACGTTCCTTTTCTTCTCTTTAAACAGGGATTTATTTTATTTAATTACCGTATTATTCTAAGTATGTCACACACCCCGCTTCAAGATAATCATTACATGTGGGTAGTATGGTCTGAAGAGGGCGATCTGCAGAGATGATTGGAGGAAAGAAAGCCCCTCCCAGTCCATAAATACCTGGGACCTCCCACTCATTACCCAGTTTTCCATCTCTGCAGACGGCGAGCAAGTCAGAAGATGATGTCTCCTCCTTGCACAGGGGGATTTCAGGTAGCCGGGTTTATTCCCGGCCCGCTTTTCTCTCTATTTCCACCCGGTTATGTTTTTTATAAGTCCCAATACACATGCCTCCCAGTCTAGGCTGTATCCCGGGTGAGGGTAGAATGGCACTTTTAGTGCTCTGGAGCCATGCTCCACCGCGAGACCCTGTACCAGAGGGTAGGCGGTTATCCGGGCTGGTGACCCCGGTTTGGGATGCCCAGTTAGGATTTATTTATTGTGCATTGTTTCACTTTAACAGCGGCGCTTGCTGCTACTGGCGCCAGAGCTGAGGAGAACTTTTCTCCTCAGAAGTTGTAGTTGGGGGGTGGGGCCGGCTGTTGGCGCTGGCTTGTCCCCCTGGCTTTACTGTTTTTTGTTGCGGTGACTACCGCAATGGCCGCGGCGCGGTTATTTGCGCTGGCGGTTCCCTTAATCTTGTGAGGGGAGATCTCCCCTCACGCGCTGGCCACAGTGGGCGGGGCCGGGCGATTGCGCGTCGCCGCGGCCCGCACCCATTACATCCCTGGGGTCTTTGTGGTTACCGGCGCCGCGGCTGCTGTTCTTGCCATGGCGCCGGTATATGTGTGCGCTATAGTGTTTTTCTGAGGTAATTTACCTCACACATTTCGCCATTAGGGGCGGGGTCGGGCTGTTGAGCGGGACGCCACGGCCCGCCCCTGTTAGGCAGACCCACTGCGGAGCCCGCTTTCCGCTCTGTAAGGGGGCGGAGCTACGCATATCGCGCGCTCCGCGCTGGCCACGCCCACAGGATCCCCTCTGCCTCTGTGAGCTGCGTGTGTGGTGGACGCCATTTACCTCATGCAGGAAGGCACAGTGAGTGGCCCTATGGGCCCCCTATATTTATATATATATATATATATATATATATATATATATATATATACTTATATGTAACCCTTTATATCCGGCAGTCTTTCAGGTAGAACGCCTTAGGTTTTAAGGGGTCTTCTTCCGGTCCTTGGGTCCCTGGGTTAAATTCCATGTTAAAATCCTCCCACTTGGGACAATTATAAGGGCATCCCGGGTTGCTTACTAGCGTAATTCCCTCGGTCATTACGACTACATATAAGTTCACCGTATGGAGGCATCCCCAGATACCGGGCTCCCCTCGGGGCAATCTCGGAAGTGCATGGGCTGTGGGGTATCCCTAACAGGGGATGACTTATTTCTATGTATAACATGTGCACAGCAGACTATTACACGGCAGTCAGAACCCCAGGCGTCTGGGTCAGCACCGCCGGCGTCATCCCCTTTCCACCCCGTCTTGGCCCGTGTCCCGTGTGACGTTGTCACGGGTGGGCAGTCGCAATCTGATGTGTGTGCTAGATTGACTAATATTGAAAAATGTATTTCTTCTGCGGTTGCCAAGAAGGCTCCAGCTAAGAGAAAGCATTTGTCACCGGTCCCACCGACATTTGAATATGACGATGAGGATCGCCTGGATTGGTCAGATCACACCCCTCTGGAGGAAGGGGAGCTATTTGACAAATCGGATTATTCGGACGACCAGCAATTTGTTGGCGCGGACTCTGAGAAGGGGTCAAGGAGTTCTTTGGATACTCCTAACGTCCTTGCTCAGATGTTTGAGGTTCTGGCTATTTCTCCTTCGGAGGTCGCCCCTCATCAACAAGGGGAGTTTTATGAGGAATCCAAGCCGCGCTTGGAATTCCCTAATCAAAGGCATTTTGATAAGATTATTTCTAAGGAATGGGAGAGGCCGGCTCGGCCCCCAGGCATTCCTCAGAGTTGGGATAAAAGATATCCTTTCCCTTCGGACACGGTTAAGCGCTGGACGTCCCCCCCTGAGGTGGATGCACCAATTCAGGGGTTATCCAATTCAGCCGTTTTTGAATAACCCCGATTGCTCTTCTCTTAAAGATGGAGGGGATAAACGAATTGACCAGATGGCTTGTCATGGTTTCGCCAGTATTGGGGCAGCCATACGGCCTTTTTTGCGCTCCGTCTCTGCTGGTGGTGGCTACCAGGTCGGTGGTCAGAGACTTGTTGTCATCTTCCGGTTTGCACCCGGACAGTGACGAATTTCTGGGACTTAAACGTTGTGAGTTATTCTTGTCTTTCATGTTAGCCGCCTTGGGGAGCTTCTGCTCTGATGGGGACTATAAGGCGTTCAGTTTGGTTGCGCCAGTGGGCGGCCGACTTTGGGTCAAAAAAAAAAAAAAAAGTCGCTGACGTCTCTCCCATTCGTGGGGCTACGGCTTTTTGGAGAAACATTGGATTCAGTAGCTAAGGGGGGTAAGTTACCTCAACGCAAGAAGCAACGACGTCCCTTTCGCGGGGCGGCTTCTTTCAATCATTCCTTTCGCGGATCCAGAGCAGGAAGAGGTTTCGCCTTCCCTTCCACTAGAGGAGATTCCTGGAATAGGGGCAGAGGACGTGCCCGCTCAGGATACAACTGGGGTTCAAAACCCAAAACCTGCGAACAAGCCTGCTCAGCAATGAAGGGGTGCCCTCACCCGTGCGGGTGGGGGGACGGCTGCGACACTTCTCTCTGATCTGGATTCGGGAGGTTTCGGACAAATGGATCCGGGAAGTCGTGTCTTCCGGCTACAAGTTGGAGTTCGAGGCCCGTCCTCCTCCGCTTTTCTTCAGGTCTAGGGTGCCCCCGGACGCACCTGGCGCACAGGGGCTTCGGGAGGCGTTTTCAAGTCTTCTGGAGATAGAGGTCATCTCGCCAGTGCCCCTATCAGATCAGGGTCGGGGATTTTACTCAAATCTGTTCACGGTCCCCAAAAAGGATGGCTCTATCCGGCCCATCCTGGATCTGAAGATCCTCAACAGGTTTATCAGGCTGCGAAAATTTCGCATGGAATCGCTTCGTTCAGCTATCCGCGCTCTCCGTCAGGGGGACTTCATGACGTCCATAGACATCAAGGACGCTTTCCTCCATGTTCCGATTTTTCCCGCGCACCAGAGATTTCTCAGGTTTGTGGTGGAAGATCGGCACTTTCAGTTTGTAGCTCTTCCTTTTTGGTCGCACCACAGTTCCAAGGGTTTTTCACTAAGGTGCTAGCTGGGGTGATGGCTCTTCTTAGAGCGCAGGGAATTTGCATAGTGCCATATCTGGACGATCTCCTCATCATGACATCATCATTCAGCCAAGCGGAATTGGACACCAGGACGGTAATATCCACTCTGGAGAGGTTCTGCTGGGTAATCAACTACCCCAAGTCCTCCTTTTACCCGTCCAGGATAGTATCCTTTCTGGGAATGTCTCTGGATACAGATCTGGCCAGAGTGTTCCTTCTTCAATCCAAGGTTCTTTTGATTCAGGAATTGATTCGGTCGCTCATGTCCATTCCTCGTCTGACCATTCGAGTAGGAACGAGACTGGTGGGGTTGATGGTGGCCTCCTTCGAGGCAGTCCCCTTTGCCCAGTTTCACACGAGGACGCTACAACTCCATCTATTGTTTGTCTGGAATAGATCTCCTCTGTCGCTGGATCAATTCTTTCTGATGTCTCCCCGGGTTCGCCGACCACTCAGGTGGTGGCTGAACTCAACCAATCTGTTGAAGGGCAGGTCTTTTCAGACTCCTCGTTGGGAGGTGGTCACCACGGATGCCAGCCTCTCAGGATGGGGGGGTTTCTGGAAGGATCTGCAATTTCAGGGGTTGTGGGGACCCCTGGAAGCCCACGAGCCTATCAACATTCTGGAATTGAGAGCCATCAGAATGGTTCTTTTTCGTTTGACTCATCTCCTGCAGGGCTTGCCGGTCCAGGTTCGGTCGGACAATCGGACGGCGGTTGCCTACATCAATCACCAGGGAGGCACCCGCAGCAGGAATGCCCTCAGGGAAGTGTCGTTGATTCTGGACTGGGCGGAGAGCCACGTCCCGTGCATCTCAGCAGTTCACATTCCGGGAGTAGAGAACTCGGAGGCGGACTCTCTGAGTAGGTGTTCAGCCCGCAAGGGGGAGTGGCCTCTCAGTCCCAAGGTGTTTCGTTCGATTTGTCTCAGGTGGGGTTCACCGGTGGTGGACCTCTTTGCCTCCCGTCACAATCACAAACTTCCGGCATCTGTGTCTCTGGCGAAGGTTCAGCTAGCCTTCGCGACGGACGCCATGTCCCTGAACTGGAGGAATCTGGGGTTTCTGTATCGGTTCCCTTCGTTTCCCATGGTAGCCAGAGTAGTGCGCAAGCTGGCTCTGGAAGGAGCGTCAGCAATTCTGGTGGCTCCAAGGTGGCCAAGGCAGGTTTGGTTCGCAGACGTGGTAAGGTTAGCAGAAGATCAGTTCGTTCTGCCCCTGCTGCCGGATCTGCACACACAGGGTCATCTACGTTGCCCCAATTTACCAACGCTGGCTTTGACGGCGTGGCTGCTAAAACCTCCATCTTGAAGGAGGAAGGTCTTTCTGATGCGGTTATTCAGACTCTTATTAGCGCTAGGAAGAGGTCTTCTTCTTCCGTTTACTATAGGACTTGGAGGTCTTATATTGATTGGTGTGAGACTAGGGCTTTCCCTTGCAGGGAATTCTCTATTTCTAGAATCCTGGAGTTCCTGCAACACGGTTTGGATATAGGACTCCAACTTAATACTCTGAAGGGGCAGGTGTCTGCCCTGGCGGATCTTTTGCGCTTCATCCGCTGGTTAAGACCTTTTTTCCAGGGGGTTACGCACGTGCGGCCCCCTAGGAAGGCTCTGATTCCGGTTTGGGATTTGAATTTGGTTCTTTCTGCTCTTCAGGGTCCTCCCTTTGAGCCCTTGCATGATATTGCCTTGTCTTCCCTTACTCAGAAGGTGGCCTTTTTGGTAGCTATCACTTCTGTTCGGCGTGTTTCTGAGTTGGCGGCTCTGTCCATTCAGGTCCCGTATTTTGAAAGACATCAGGACAAGGTGGTTTTCCGTTTTAACACGGATTTCCTTCCTCAGTTGGTTTTCTGCCTTTTCACTTAAATCAAGACATTGTTTTGCCCTCTCTGTGTCCTAATCCCAGTAACGAAAAGGAGAGGGTCCTGCATTCCCTGGATGTGGTTCGAGTTGTGAAGTACTATTTGGTGGTAACGTCTGCCTTTCGTAAGACCGATGCCTTCTTTGTGGTACCCTCTGGGCCCAAGAAAGGTTTGGCGCCCGCTAAGTCTTCCATCAGTAAGTGGATTCGTCAGGCCATTGTCGGGGCCTTTTCTGCTAAGGGGAGAAATCCTCCCCTTCGTGTTACAGCTCATTCTACTCGTGCGGTTGGGGCTTCCTGGGCTTTTCAGCACCAGGCCTCTGTTGAGCAAGTTTGTAAGACCGCTACCTGGTCTTCTGTTCACACTTTTTCAAAGTTTTTACAAGGTTGATGTTTGGGCCTCAGCGGATGCTGTTTTTGGCCGCAAAGTTCTGCAGGCTGCAGTAGTTTAAGTTGTGCTTTATGCCTTGTTTTCGATCCCCACCCTTTATGGACACTGCTTTTGGATGTCCCACATGTAATGATTATCTTGAAGCGGGGTGTGTGACATACTTAGAATAATACCATTTTGTGAATACTCACCTTGTAAAATGGGTATTATAAGTATGTCACACACCCCGCTTCAACCTGCCCTTTTGTATTCTGGATCCATCGTTTTGTGAACTTTGCGTTGTTATGACTAATATTTGGCTCTTCCTGGTCCCTTGCCTTACTGCTTTCTTTATACTGGGTAATGAGTGGGAGGTCCCAGGTATTTATGGACTGGGAGGGGCTTCTTTCCTCCAATCATCTCTGCAGATCGCCCTCTTCAGACCATACTACCCACATGTAATGATTATCTTGAAGCGGGGTGTGTGACATACTTATAATACCCATTTTACAAGGTGAGTATTCACAAAATGGTATTTTTCACCCTATAAGACGCACTTATTTTCCCCCCAAAGTGGGGGAAAATGTCAGTGCGTCTTATCGGGCGAATGCTGGAAAATAATAAATAAAAAGGGAAAAGGTAACTCACCTCTCCATCGCTCGCGCTGTCCCGGTGGGCGTGGCCGATGCACCGCTGTGTGTGAAGACGGCGGGGACAGTGGGAAGGATTTAAAGGTGAGTTTCCTTTTTTTTATTTTGCTATTGCCTATAAGGAGAATGAAAGGGGGTGGATGCCACACTACCTATACAGGGATGGAAGGGGGGGATGCCACACTACCTATACAGGCATGGAAGGGGGGGATGCCACACTACCTATACAGGGATGGAAGGGGGGGATGTCACACTACCTATACAGGCATGGAAGGGGGGGATGCCACACTACCTATACAGGGATGGAAGGGGGGATGCCACACTACCTATACAGGCATGGAAGGGGGGGATGCCACACTACCTATACAGGCATGGAAGGGGGGGAATGCCACACTACCTATACAGGGATGGAAGGGGGGGATGCCACACTACCTATACAGGCATGGAAGGGGGGGATGCCACACTACCTATACAGGCATGGAAGGGGGGGATGCCACACTACCTATACAGGGATGGAAGGGGGGGATGCCACACTACCTATACAGGCATGGAAGGGGGGGATGCCACACTACCTATACAGGCATGGAAGGGGGGGAAATCCACACTACCTATACGGGGATGGAAGGGGGGGATGCCACACTACCTATACGGGGATGGAAGAGGGGGGGATGCCACACTACTTATACAGGCATGGAAGGGGGGGAATGCCACACTACCTATACAGGCATGGAAGGGGGGGAATGCCACACTACCTATACGGGGATGGAAGGGGGGGATGCCACACTACCTATACGGGGATGGAAGAGGGGAGATGCCACACTACCTATACGGGGGATGGAAGAGGGGGGATGCCACACTACCTATACGGGGATGGAAGAGGGGGGGTGCCACACTACCTATAAGGGGATGGAAGAGGGGTGGATGCCACACTACCTATACGGGGATGGAAGGGGGGGATGCCACACTACCTATAAGGGGATGGAAGAGGGGGGGATGCCACACTACCTATAAGGGGATGGAAGAGGGGGGGATGCCACACTACCTATAAGGGGATGGAAGAGGGGTGGATGCCACACTACTTATATGGGAATGGGAGGGGGGATGCCACACTGCCTAACTGGGGAATGGGATGGGGGGATACCATACTGCCTATATGGGGAGTAGGAAGGGGGGAACGCCTGTAATTCTGTAATTGGGTGTTTTAGCACAACATTTGGCTTAGAATATTTTTTTTCTAGTTTTCCTTCCCCAAATCCTAGGCGCGTCTTATAGGGCGAAAAATACGGTATCTTCTTAAACTATCAAATAATTGTGTGACCTCTCCTGGCCTAGAAAAAGTCTTTTTTGAAACTTTTTTTGATTTATAATATTTTTATGCAGAATTGTCCTGACATGTCTGGTATTAAAGTATTAATGTTACAATGTTATAACAATGTCATTCCATGGGTTTTTGCTTTGTTACTAGTGGAAATGTGTTCAAAAACTTTACTTTAATCACACAGCCTCTGGCGCTATGGAATACAACAACCTGATTTAGAGCGCAGGAACTGTGTGAGGCAATTTTTTGGATGAATATGGTGTGAGTCGGTCGCACTGAGCTGGCGCTACCGTTCGCTCCCATACAGCGCTGTACTGGTGTTAGAGCGACTCACACAATATATTCATCAATGCCGGCCAGCGACTGAGACGCTCTGAAACAGCGAACCATGGCCGAGCACAGCGACTACTAGCGGTCGCCTCGCTACCGACGCTCATCTGTCAGTAACTGGCGCTAGTAATGAATCAACCTGAAAGTTGCATATATGCGAATATTGCCAAAGAAAACACATAATCAAAGGAATGACAAAGTAGAGGACAGAAAGAAAGAGAAATCAAAAACAAAAGATAAGAAGAAATGGCCAAGTATAGGAGGAATTAAAGGAACGATCAAAAAAAGAGGTATAAGGAATGAAAGAATAGAAGGAATGACAAAAAAGAAAACAGGAAAGAACGAATAAAAGAAAGAAAGAAAAGGAATGAAGAAAGAAGGAATAGATGGAAAGAAATTTGAAAAATAAATTGAAAGAAACAAAGAAAGAACACAAGTATAGAATAATGACAGAAAAAGCAAACGACTGAAATAAAGAAAGAATAAAGGAACGATGGAGAAAAAGCAGGAACGACAGAAAAGGTACGGGGGGAAAAACGGAAGGAAGGAAAGAAGGAATGACAGAAAAAAGAGAAATACAGAATGAAAGAACAGAAGGAATGGCAAAATAGAACGAATAGATGGAAAGAAATATGAAAAAAATAGGAAGAAGCAAAGAAAGAACAAAAGAATAGAATAATGGCAGAAAAGGTATAAATGAATGAATGACGGAAAAAAGAAAGAATGAAAGGAACGACAGAGAAAAAAGCAGGAACAACAGAGAAGGTATGGGAGAAGAAAATATAATGGAAGGAAAGAAAGAAGGAATGACAGAGAAAAAAAGAAAGGAGGAATGACAGGAAACAAAAACAGTAGAAAGGAAAGGAGAAAGAAAGAAAAGAAATGAAAGAAAGAAACAAAGAAAGAATAAAATGAAAAGAATAAGGACTGACAGAAAGAACGGGGGGGGGAATGGAAGGAAGGAAAGAAGGAATGACAGAAAAAAGAGAAATAAAGAATGAAAGAACAGAAGGAATGGCAAAATAGAAAGAATAGATGGAAAGAAATTTGAAAAATAAATTGAAAGAAACAAAGAAAGAACAAAAGTATAGAATAATGGCAGAAAAAGCAAATGACTGAAATAAAGAAAGAATAAAGGAACGATGGAGAAAAAAAGCAGGAACGACAGAGAAGGTACGAGGGGGGGGGGGGGAATTGGAAGGAAGGAAAGAAGGAATGACAGAAAAAAGAAATAAAGAATGAAAGAACAGAAGGAATGGCAAAATAGAAAGAATAAATGGAAAGAAATATGAAAAAAAAAATAGAAAGAAACAAAGAAAGAATAAAAAGAAAAGAATAAGGACTGACAGAAAGAAAAAAAAAAGTCTCTCCCAATGGATAATTTGCCCCTGGCTGGCAGTCCTTATTCCTGGTTACTGCAGGGCTCTGTGTCCTGCATAGGGGCTGCCCAGGGTAGAGGGAATGAGGTGGACCCTCCCAGCACCTGCCCGGGTACGCCCAGTGCTGATGCCCAATCCCAGAGCTTGCAGCAGGAGGGCAAGACACAAGAGGGCATTTTGATTTTGGGATGCCCCTATGCTGTGGGGAAGGGGAAGTAAAGTCATTTGTGACTTATTTTCTTCTTTAAAGAGAAAAAAACCACCTACCTAGAGCCTATAAGACTATGGGGTTGATTCAAAGAAACATGTAACAGCTTTGATTTTGGTGCCGATCATCCTATTTTTCCCGTACGCTCGTGCGTTCGTATGAACTTGCGAGTGATTCAATAAGCAAATACGTTTCTATCCTAAAATATACGTCCGTTCGTATGGCAGTTCGGGAATCAGACCTATGTCAGTTTCCATCCTGAATTTTCCGTTTCATTTCTCAGGTTGCAACATTGGTTTTGCCCTTTTTCCTTTTTTGTCTGGACGTAAATCCTTCTGATCTTGCGGCTGCGCACTACAAACTTACCTCATTAAAGTGCATTCTAAATATTTGGTCTTTAATTTTTCTTTATTTCAATTATTTTGTAGTAACCAACCATTAATGAAGGCATTTGCATAAGTAAATCTTACTTTGTTTAATTTTTAGTTAACTTGCATTTTTTACTTGTGGATTTAATTTTAATATTTTGGCTTCAAATGGTACAACTTTAAATTTTGTGTGTGGTTACCCACACCCTCTACATACAGATTGCTCTCAAATATAAAAAAACACCCAGCAACTTCTGCATGTTATGAGCCGAGAAACAGCCAAGATGGCGGCTCAGGTATTATCGGGCAGCCTGCAAACAGAAAGGGCCTTGTGACTGTGTTGCTCTGCATTCTTTGATTTCTGACCTTTCCGTGCCCCCAGCTCTGCTGTGTCTGTGCAAAATACAGCAGTAACCCACATCCTGCACTTTATCCCGCTCTCCTCTCCTCAGTAAGTGTGATGCATCTGACCAAAGATGTGGTTAAATAATTAAACAAAGCAAAGGTAAACAACTACACCAATAAATGCAATCTAAAAATATTATTCTAGTACATCAATGTAAAAATAAATAACAAAGGACATAAGTTTCTTTAATTAACGCAAATATATTGCAAAATAAAGGTTTACATGCAAAGGACTAATTAAGGTCCACATTAAAATGCTTTTATAAGGCATACATGAATCAGGTATGCATTGCCATACAATTTATGGCCTCGGCCATGCTGATACATGCAGTTCATTGGAGCTCAAGACGCGCAGACTCCTCCACATAGCCAAAAAACCTGTTCAAGAACAGCAATCCGACTGCTAAAAGGTGTCGCCAGTGGCTTTCTTTTAAAACGTATTTAGAGGTTTGAAAACTGTTCTCTGAATCACACCGAAACACATCCGATTATCCTAAGTTTTACGTTTTCATCCTAAGTTTTAGGATTTGATCCTAAGTTTTACGTTTTGATCCTAAGTTTCAGGATTTGATCCTAAGTTTTAGGATTTGATCCTAAGTTTTACGTTTTGATCCTAAGTTTCAGGATTTGATCCTAAGTTTTAGGATTTGATCCTACAATTTAGGAACGAACTTGCGATGATCGTAAGAGCATATACGCATTCGTACGTAAGCTCGTGCGAGTCGGAAATGGCCAAAAAAACAGGAAAAAATGACTAACACCCACCCAAACTTACGATTCTCGATCCGAAATCAATTAACTTTTGCTCTTTGAATCGAGGGGTATAAGTCTATATCACTCTAGGGCTTGTGCTCTCCCACTTATAGGGCATCCCGAATTGTGTGTATCCCTGGGGATCACCGGTTATACTCACTAACACGCATACAAGCGATATGCATGTGTCCGCTTCACGCATTTCTGAATGGCTGCCGCGGGCACACATAGGTGCCAGCCCCATCCAGGGGTGTCAAGCTTAAGGGCCACATCAGCATTCTGGTTGCCTACAAAGGGGCGGTTAATAACAAAACCAAAATGAATACACGGCCATTCACATGTATGATTACTGAGTGATTCTGCCCAGGACAACCACAGAATTTCTTTGCCCAGGACAGCCACTTAATTATTTTGCCATGGACAGCCACATCATTATTATACCCAGGACAGCCAAATAATTATTTTGCCATGGACAGCCACGGGAATAGTTTACCCAGGACAGCCACACAATTATTTTGCCCAGGACAGCCACATAATTATTTTGCCCAGGACAGCCACATAATTATTTTGCCCAGGACAGCCATAGGATTATTTTGCCCTGGACAGTCACATAATTATTTTGCCCAGAACAGTCACATCATTATTTTGTCCAGGACAGCCACATAATTATTTTTCCCAGAACAGTCACATAATTATTTTGCCCAGGAAAGCCATATCATTATTTTGCCCATAACAGTCACATAATTATTTTGCCCAGGACAGCCACATAATTATTTTGCCCAGGGCAGCCACATAATTATTTTGCTCAGGACAGTCACATAATTAATTTGCCCAGGACAGTCACATAATTATTTTGCCCAGGACAGCCACATAATTATTTTGCCCAGGACAGTCACATAATTATTTTGCCCAGGACAGCCACATAATTATTTTGCCCAGAACAGTCACATCATTATTTTGCCCAGGACAGCCACATAATTATTTTGCCCAGAACAGTCACATAATTATTTTGCCCAAGACAGCCGCATAATTATTTTGCCCAGGACAGCCACATAATTATTTTGCCCAGAACAGTCACATAATTATTTTGCCCTGGACAGCCACATAATTAGTTTGCCAAGGAAAGCCACATAATTATTTTGCCCAGGAAAGCCACATAATTATTTTGCCCTGGACAGCCACATAATTATTTTGCCCAGGACAGCCACATAATTATTTTGCCCAGGACAGTCACATAATTATTTTGCCCTGGACAGCCACATAATTATTTTGCTCAGGACAGTCACATAATTAGTTTGCCCAGGACAGCCACATAATTATTTTGCCCAGGACAGCCACATAATTATTTTGCCCAGGACAGTCACATAATTATTTTGCCCAGGACAGCCGCATAATTATTTTGCCCAGAACAGTCACATAATTATTTTGCCCTGGACAGCCACATAATTAGTTTGCCCAGGAAAGCCACATAATTATTTTGCCCAGGAAAGCCACATAATTATTTTGCCCAGGACAGCCACATAATTATTTTGCCCAGAACAGTCACATAATTATTTTGCCCAGGACAGTCACATAATTATTTTGCCCAGGACAGCCACATAATTATTTTGCCCAGAACAGTCACATAATTATTTTGCCAAGGACAGCCACATAATTATTTTGCCCAGGACAGCCACATAATTATTTTGCCCAGGACAGCCGCATAATTATTTTGCCCAGGACAGCCACATAATTATTTTGCCCAGAACAGTCACATAATTATTTTGCCCAGAACAGTCACATAATTATTTTGCCCAGGACAGCCACATAATTATTTTGCCCAGAACAGTCACATAATTATTTTGCCCGGGACAGCCACATAATTATTTTGCCCAGGACAGCCACAGAAATATTTTGCCCAGGACAGCCACAGAAATATTTTGCCCTGGACAGCCACAGAATTATTTTGTCCAAGACAGCCACAGGATTGTTTTTCCCTGAACAGCCACAGAATTATATCAGCCAGGACAGCCACAGAATAATTTTGCCCAGGACAGCCACAGAATTATTTTGCTTAGGACAGCCACATAATTATTTTGCCCCAGAAAGCCACAGAATAATTTTGCCCAGGACAGATTCATATGCAAAATTATTTGCCCAGGACAGCCACAAAATTATTTTACCCAGGACAGCCTAAGAACTATTTTGCCCTGGACAGCCACATAAATATTTTGTCCAGGTCAGCCACAAATCTATTTTGTCCTGGACAAATGTTTTTACCATCCTACCTAGCAATAGCTAGCAAGAACCCCCGCAGCAGATGTAGGACCCTCTGCTGTGGCAGTTTGTTGGGTGGGTTAGGGGGACCCCTTGTGTGGTGAGAGCTGGCTGCAAAGAGACACCACAAAACAGCTACTCTCTTCTCCCCCCAAAAAAGGTTGTGAAGCTGTAATGTGCTCCACAGTGGAGTGCTGTATACCAGATTATGTGATGCTGGTGTCAGGAGCCTTCGAGTAACTGAGCCAGCTAGCAGGGGCAAAGCCCAGCTTCAACTGCCTGGTACCTGCCCGAGGGCCACATAAAAAGGCTTGGAGGGCCACATTCGCCCACCCTGGGCCTTAAGTTTGACACGTGATCTAGCGCAATAAAAAATCTGAATGTGATGTACTGATTAGCTGAGCAGCCCCCCAATGCACTCTGGGAATGAACTAAAAGTTTGAGTTTTGGGATAGTGAAAATCCAGGGTTTGTTCCTTTTTAAAGCAGACCAAAATCCATACTGGCGGCCCTGTATTTTATAAGACTCCAGGGCTGCCTGATTTCCTCTCCCTGGGGCATTACGATTTGTGATGCCCCATTGTGTGAAACCCCCAGAATCCCCAGCAAAACCTACCTGATCCCCGATCCATTGGTGGTTCTGCGGGCTGCAGCTACACTACGCTATGCCTCTAGCCAGGCGTGTGCCCGCTAGACATTTGTGAATGGGCAGTGTTGGCACGCCCCCCATTAGAGGCTAGCGGGGATGCAGCCGTCGGTGCACTCAGCTTCATTTGGCTGCATTCGTCCATCAGCCGATTCTTAGAGGCTGATTCATCATTAGCGGCAGGTAGCGACAGATGAGCGTCTGTAGCGGCATTTTCAGAGCGCCCGCTAGTAGTCGCTTTGCTCAGCCGTGGGTCGCTAGTTCATAGCGACTCAGTCGTTGTTCAGTAATGTTGAATACATTGTTAGGAGTCGCTATCTGACCAGTACAGCGCTGTATGGGAGCGCATGTTAGCGACTGCTCATAGTGACTGACTCACACCATATTCAGCAAAAAAACAGCCTCACAAATCTCTGGCGCTGAAAAATGCTTCTCTGAAGCCCAGAGCGCAGGAGGCGGTGTGATTAACCCTTTCGCTGCCAGCCTACCTGCAGCATTTGCCACTCCCTGTTGCCAGACGATGTTTCACTATTTTGCGCTGCACATATTCAACTGTCATTTTTGAAAGGATTTCCAGGGATTTCCCAGGAAAATTATATATTGTTTTTTTCAACAGAGTCTGGGCTTTAACATGAAATGTCTTGTTTGTATTTTTTAGGTGTATTCTCAATTTTTTTGGGTGAAATGTGTGAAAAAAAATAAAAAAAAAATATTTTTTTACAATTTGTAGAGTTTTTTTGTAATAAAAAATGTAAGTTTGTCAATAAAATCTTATTGCGTGAGAAACCCCAATTTCTCCCGGTTACAGCGATACCACATATGTATAGGTAGACACCCTTTCCTGCCCAGAAGCATTTTATAGCTGCTGGATGACAAATGGTTAATTAAAAAAAAAAATGACATAGGGTCCCCCTTCCCGGGGAGGGGGACCCCATTTTTTTTGGATTTTGAAGGGTTAAAAACCCTTCAAAATCCCCCCAAAAAAATGACGTGGGGTCCCCCTTACCCAAAGTAACCAGCCCGGGACCAGCTATGGGGGCTTGTAGGCACAGAGTGGGGCGGGGCTTAGAGGCATGATGGCGGCCGCCATCGTGCAGAAGAGAGGAGAGAGCCTCCCAGGCTCTCTCCTGAAGATCGGTAAGTCCTGGGGGGGGATCGGAGGCCCCCCAGGTGAAGAGGAGGGA
Source organism: Gastrophryne carolinensis (assembly GCA_027917425.1). Classification (NCBI taxonomy): domain Eukaryota; kingdom Metazoa; phylum Chordata; class Amphibia; order Anura; family Microhylidae; genus Gastrophryne; species Gastrophryne carolinensis. The sequence goes on from CM051239.1 coordinate 422,224,512, forward strand.
CAGCGGGAGCCAGCGCACACACAGGTAAGTGAATGTCATTTTTATTTATCCCACGGGGGATCGGATGGCACCAAATTAAAGAGGAGACCCGGCCGGATCCAACAAGGGGTCAGGTGAGTATTTTTTATTTTTACTTTTTACACTACAAGCCAGGAAAGTCAAGCCCGTAACACCTACGGGCTTGGCACTTAAGGCCCAGCCAAGCCAGCACGTAGGTGTTACGTGCTTGGCAACAAAAGGGTTAAAGTCTGTTTTTCAGCATCTATCCACTAGTAACAAAGCGAAAACATATGGAATTACATTGTAACAACATTGTAACATGAACACTTTAATGGCAGACCTGTAATGTCATTTCTGATGAAATATATAAAAAATGAAAAAATTGTGAAAAAACAGCTTTTTCAATGCCAGAAGAGGTCACAGAATTATTTGTGATTTTTTGGAAAAAAACAAAAAAAAACCCCGTTTAAAGAGAAGAAAAGGTTCGTCCATTGAAATGTATGGGAGAGCGACAGGTAGCGAGAGGTCATACCTGGCGCTGTGCAAGGCTGAACGCTGGCGCTGTTCGCAGAGGCTGTGAAAATGATGAATCAGAAGCTACATGGCGCTATCCCAGTCGCTAAACAGATTCTGCTGTAATTGCGTGCCGTGTCCGGCGTTCCCCTGTCGCTATTTGTTGCTACCTCTCATTAACCAGACGCTACCTGACGCTATTCTTTCTTAAATAAGGGCCTTAGTGTAAAGGCAATGTGCGCGGATTGGTTGAATGTCCATGCGGCATAGGATCGGAGAAAGGTGAGTTTTTTGGGGGCAATATGGAGGGGGTTCAAACAGTGGGGTATGTCAAATCTAAATACCCCGGGGGCGAGGACCATAACCCAGACTAGTCAAAATCCTGGGTTTTGATCCACTTTAACAGGCAGGCTGATTCATTACTAGTGCCAGGTAACGTCAGGTGAGCGTCTGTACAGCGGCGCTAAGAGCGACCTCTAGCGGTCGCTCTGATTGGCCGTGAGTCGCTATTACAGAGCGCCTCGGTCGCTGTAGTAACATGGCCGTCATTGATGAATTTGATGTGTGAGTCGCTATAACACCAGTACAGAGCTATATGGGAGCGAACGGTAGCGAATGGTGAGTGTGAGCGACTGAAACCATATTCATGACGTCGACAGGTAGTAACAGGTAATACCTGGCACTCTGGAAGCCAGAGCGGTGGCGCTATACGCTGAGCCGTCTGTGATGATGAATCGGACGCTACATGGCACTGTTAGAGTCGCTCACCAGAATCGCTTTGATAAATGTGGTATTGCGTACAGCGCCCGGCGTTTACCGTTCGCTACCTGTCGCTACGAGGCACTACCTGACGCTATCCCTTGATGAATAAACCCCTAAGACTCTACTGTATCTATATAGAGATGATCACCAGCAACTAGCTGTGAAATATATTAATCAGCTGACGTCACCTTCTGGTTATAATAATTACAATATATAATATTGTAAATGTTTTTAAAACCCATTAAAAAACTAAAACTTTCTGTGAAATACATTAATCCGCTGGAGCCACCTCCTGGCTATAATAATAATGATATAATAAACATATCTAAGGTATCTCTATTGAGATCATCACCAGCAACGACAGTAGCTCTAAAATACATTAATCAGCTGGTGCCACCTTCTGGTTATAATGATTACAACACATAATATTATATATATTAAATATAGTTTTTTTTTAATTTATTACAAAGTTTTTAAACACATTTAAAAAGAATCAGTTTGTTGCTGATTGCATGTGCATGGGCGACCCAGAACCTTCTTTCTTTCGCTTCAGATTGCAATCGGAATGATAAAAGATCATCAGAGAAGTCAACAATGGTGGATAGTAAATTGCCTGTAGCTTTCAATATCAGTTTGATCATTTTCATGATTGAACTGCGATCAGGTTAACTGGAAATTGCCTTGTGTATGGTCAGAATCAATGTTTATGCTGAAGTATGCCTTAAAGAAGACCCAGTTTGGGATGCCCCTCCAGTGGAAGATTGCTGGAAAGACAATGTAGACCCAGTTTGGGATGCCCCTCCAGTGGAAGATTGCTAGAAAGACAAAGCAGACCCAGTTTGGGATGCCCCTCCAGTGGAAGATTGCTGGAAAGACAATGTAGACCCAGTTTGGGATGCCCCTCCAGTGGAAGATTGCTAGAAAGACAAAGCAGACCCAGTTTGGGATGCCCCTCCAGTGGAAGATTGCTGGAAAGACAATGTAGACCCAGTTTGGGATGCCCCTCCAGTGGAAGATTGCTGGAAAGACAAAGCAGACCCAGTTTGGGATGCCCCTCCAGTGGAAGATTGCTGGAAAGACAAAGCTGACCCAGTTTGGGATGCCCCTCCAGTGGAAGATTGCTAGAAAGACAAAGCAGACCCAGTTTGGGATGCCCCTCCAGTGGAAGATTGCTGGAAAGACAAAGCAGACCCAGTTTGGGATGCCCCTCCAGTGGAAGATTGCTGGAAAGACAAAGCAGACCCAGTTTGGGATGCCCCTCCAGTGGAAGATTGCTGGAAAGACAAAGCAGACCCAGTCTGGGATGCTCCTCAAATGGAAGATTGCTGGAAAGACAAATCAGACCCAGTTTGGGATGCCCCTCCAGTGGAAGATTGCTGGAAAGACAAATCAGGCATGGTGCTCTGTATGACAGGAGACTGGAAAGTGAGCAATAAAGCATGTCTCCTACTGGAGTTGGTTCGGAGGGAAGGTTAAGGTCCGCTTTAAATTGGGGCTATAGAAATGGCCGCTCGCTAGAACCCCCCCCCCCCCCCCTCTTTGGTCGCCAGCTGTCATGTGTGCCATGACAGGTCTTAAGGGGTGAGTTTGCCCACCTGATTTTGCTCATTCCAATGGCATCCTTGAGGAACCAATGGGCAGACAAGTTACATAGACAGTAAGTACATTTGCTGAAAACCAAAAGGTAGGACATTAAACATACCTGCAGCCCTGGGGGTCCAATAGGTCCAGTATTTCCTGGAGGTCCTCTGGGGCCCTAAGATAAAATAATTATTTCAGATAAAAACAATAGAGAACCATCTCCCACACAGTAACCTATGGCAACTACTGGGATGTGTCTTCTCTTCTGTATTATCAGCAAGTGTTTCTGGTCCAATTTATTTTAGCAGGTTGCTCCCGGCCTGTCAGTTCCTCCTGCTCTCTGCCCTCTACCAAGTGCTTCTCCTCTCCTCCCTGTTGTCCTCTTTGCAAGGTCTCTTCTTGACCATCTCCTCCCTGGAGCATTGTGTCTGGTTACCCAGGTTCTTGGTTTCATGCTCTGTATAGTCCCAGTCTTTATTCTGTCTTTGCCTTAATTAATAGTCACTGTTACTTTCAGTTACTCTCAGCCCTGACCTTTTTACTCCATCGGGTCCTTTCTCCCATCCTCCATCCCTCTCTATCAGGCTTGTGACCATCAAGAGCAATGTTTCTCTATCTTGTGGACCTCTGTTGTATTTGTGCTCATACTACCCATTCCTGGTCTGTACCTCCTGCTACCAGCTCCTGGACTCTGCTACAGCTACTCATTCCTGGTTTGTACTTCCTGCTACCTCCTCCTGGACTCTGCTACAGCTACTCATTCCTGGTCTGTAACCCCTGCTACCTCCTCCTGGTCTCTGATACAACTAGGCATTCCTGATCTGTACCTCCTCCTGGACTCTGCTACAGCTATGCATTCCTGGTTTGTACCTCCTGCTACCTCCTCCTGGACTCTGCTACAGCTACTCATTCCTGGTTTGTACCTCCTGCTACCTCCTCCTGGACTCTGCTACAGCTATCCATTCCTGGTTTGTACCTCCTGCTACCTACTCCTGGACTCTGCTATGGCTACTCATTCCTGGTCTGTACCTCCTGCAACCTCCTGCTGGACTCTGCTACAGCTACTCATTCCTGGTTTGTGCCTCCTACCACCTGCTCCTGGACTCTGCTACAGCTACCCATTCTTGGTCTGTACTCCCTATCTCCTCCTGGATTCTGCTAAAGCAACCTATTCCTGGTCTGTACTCCTCTGCTACCTCCTTCTGGACTCTGCTATAGCTATCCATTTTTGGTCTGTACCTCCTTCTACCTGCTCCTGGACTCTGCTACAGCTACGCATTCCTGGTCTGTACTTCCTGCTACCTCCTCCTGGACTCTGCTACAGATACTCATTCCTAGTCTGTACCGCCCACAAATTGCTCCTGGACTCTGCTACAGCTACCTATTCCTGGCCTGTACTTCCTGCTACCTCCTTCTGGACTCTGCTACAGCTACCATTCCTGGTCTGCACTTCCTGCTACCTCCTCCTAGACTCTACTACAGCTACTCATTCCTGGTCTGTACCTCCTGCTACCTCCTCCTGGACTCTACTACAACTACTCATTCATGGTCTGTACTTCTTGCTATCTCCTCCTGGACTCTGCTACAGCTACTTATTCCTGGTCTGTACTTCCTGCTATCTGCTACTGGACTCTGCTTCAGCTACTAATTCCTGGTCTGTACCTCCCACAAATTGCTTCTGGACTCTACTACAGCTACCTATTCCTGGTCTGTACTTCCTGCTACCTCCTCCTGGACTCTGCTACAGCTACTCATCCCTGGTCTGTACCTTCTGCTACCTCCTCCTGGACTCTACTACAGCTACTTATTCTTGGTCTGTACCTCCTGCAACCTCCTCCTGGACTCTGCTACAGCTACCCATTCCTGGTCTGTACCTCCTGCAACCTGCTCCTGGACGCTGCTACAGCTACCCATTCCTGTCTGCTCCTCCTACAACCTGCTCCTGGACGCTGCCCTCTACCAAGTGCTTCTCCTGTCCTCCCTGTTGTCCTCTTTGTAAGGTCTCTTGTTGACCGTCTCCTCCCTGCTGGAGCTTTGTGTTTCTTGGTATCATGCTCTGTATAGTCCCAGTTTTATTTATTTCCCACAGTCACTGTTACTCTCAGTCCTGACCTGTTTACTCCCTCATGTCCTGTCTGCCATCCTCCCTCTCTATCAGGCTTGTGACCATCAAGAGCAATGCTTCCCTAACTTCTGGACCTGGACCTGTTGTATATGTGCTCATACTACCCATACTTGGTTTGTACCTCCTGCTACCTCCTCCTGGACTCTGCTACAGCTACTCATTCCTGGTCTGTGCCTCCTACTACCTGCTCCTGGACTCTGCTACAATTACTCATTCCTGGTCTGTACCTCCTACTACCTGCTCCTGGACTCTGCTACAGCTACTCATTCCTGGTCTGTACTTCCTACTACCTGCTCCTGGACTCTGCTACAATTACTCATTCCTGGTCTGTACCTCCTACTACCTGCTCCTGGACTCTACTACAGCTACTCATTCCTGGTCTGTACCTCCTGCAACCTCCTACTGGACTCTGCTACAGCTACCCATTATTGGTCTGTACTCCCTATCTCCTCCTGGGTTCTGCTAAAGCTACATATTCCTGGTCTGTACTCCTCTGCTACCTCCTTCTGCTACAGCTATCCATGTTTGGTCTGTACTCTCTGCTACCTTCTCCTGGACTCTGCTACAGCTACCTATTCCTGGTCTGTACTTCCTGCTACATCCTACTGGACTCTGCTACAGCTACCATTCCTGGTCTGTACTTCCTGCTACCTCCTCCTGGACTCTGCTACAGCTACCTATTCCTGGTCTGTACTCCCTGCTACCTCCTCCTGGACTCTGCTACAGATACCTATTCCTGGCCTGTACTTCCTGCTACCTCCTCCTGGACTCTGCTACAGATACCTATTCCTGGCCTGTACTTCCTGCTACCTCCTCCTGGACTCTGCTACAGCTACCTATTCCTGGTCTGTAACTCCTGCTACATCCTCCTGGACTCTACTACAGCTACCATTCCTGGCCTGTACTTCCTGCTACCTCCTCCTGGACTCTACTACAGCTACCTATTCCTGGTCTGTATTTCCTGCTACCTCCTCCTGGACTCTACTACAGCTACCATTCCTGGTCTGTACTTCCTGCTACCACCTCCTGGACTCTGCTACAACTACCATTTCTGGTCTGTACCTTCTGCAACCTGCTCCTGGACTCTGCTACAGCTACTCATTCCTGGTCTTTACCTCCTGCTACCTCCTGCTGGACTCTGCTACAGCTACTCATTCCTGGTCTGTACTTCCTGCTACCTCCTCCTGGACTCTGCTAGAACTACCATTCCCGATCTGTACTTCCTGCTACCTCCTCCTGGACTCTACTACAGCTACTCATTCCTGATCTGTACCTCCTGCAACCTCCTCCTGGACTCTACTACAGCTACTCATTCCTGGTCTGTACCTCCTGCAACCTCTTCCTGGACTCTGCTACAGCTACCCATTCCTGTCTGTTCCTCCTGCAACCTGCTCCTGGGCTCTACTACAGCTACTCATTCCTGGTCTGTACCTCCTGCTACCTACTCCTGGACTCTGCTACAGCTACTCATTCCTGGTCTGTACCTTCTGCTACCTCCTTCAAGACTCTGCTACAGCTGCTCATTCCTGGTCTGTACCTCCTGCTACCTCCTCCTGGACTCTGCTACAGATACCCATTCCTGGTCTGTACCTCCTGCTACCTCCTCCTGGACTCTGCTACAGATACCCATTCCTGGTCTGTACCCCTTGTCTTGTTTACAAAATATTCATTGTGATCTCTGTAACACTTCATTTGCAATAGTCTATATACTGTTTGTTCTAACCTGTATGTAATCACTACTTCGTGAATCGCTATTAAAGATGATAGCGGTTTATAAATAAATAATCATAAGCTATGTTTGGCATTGGCAAATGTTCTAGTCATTTAAGAGGTGATTACCTTGGGGTGGTAATCCACAATCAATACCAAAACTCACCGATTCTCCTGGGACTCCCTGCTCTCCTTTTTCTCCCTTGTCGCCTGGGACACCCTGGTAAGTAAATATGAAATAGTGAGAAATAGTACATATATAAAGGATATACTGTGTAGTAGGAGTAGAAAGATTACTTACTAGGTGAAAAGTAAAAATACAATTCTGTGAAACTCACCTGTAGAATTGTTTTTGAATATATCCAGTCCAGGTCGTCCCAGAAGTAATGACAGTTGGGTAATCCACCGCATGTCCAAGGATCAAAAGCTGTAGCTCCCCCCGGCCCCCTATTAAAACAGGTGTCTCTCTATGATTCCCCAGGGGTTAAACAGCAGTAAGAAAAGAGACAGGCCGAGAGGCCAAGAAACCATGTTATTTCACATAGCTTCAGCATGTACTCTCTCCATCAAAACTAAGGACAACGGTCCAATACAAAAAGGCAATCACCATAATAGGCAATCCAGATATAATGAATAAGGGAGGGGTGGGACGACCTGGACTGGATATATTCTTGTTCAGTAATTTTTATTATTGGTTAATAAGGGTTTATACATCAATGTTCCAACCACTCATGAAAATTATCAATCTAATTATCAATAATATACTATTTCACATCTGTTAACCAGAAAATTATCAATCTAATTATCAATAATATATTATTTCACATCTGTTAACCAACATTAAGGTTCAATAAAATTTATGATAAACACATTTTGATAGCTTCTCAAATGGCTTATCAAAGTAAAATAACATACAAAATGTATAATTTATAAAAACAACCAACAAAAACAAAAAAGGGGGGGAGGGGGGAACGGAAAGGGGGATGGAGGAGGAGAGAGGGACTGGATATATTCAAAAACAATTCTACAGGTGAGTTTCACAGAATTGTATTGTTCACTTTATCCAGTCCAGGTCGTCCCAGAAGTAATGACAGAAGGGACATCCAAAAGCAGTGTCCATTAGGGCGGGATTCCCAATGCGAAACAGCATGTAGTTAATTTCACTACCGCCTGAAGCACTTTTCGGCCAAAGACAGCATCAGCTGAGGCCCTAACATCAACCTTGTAAAACTTTGTAAAGGTATGAACTGAAGACCAAGTGGCGGCCTCACAAACTTGTTCAACAGAGGCCTGGTGCTAAAAAGCCCAGGAAGCACCGATAGCTCTAGTAAAATGAGCTGTAACACGAAAAAGGGGGTTCCTTCCCCATGGCAGAATATGCTTGCACCACCACCTGTCTGATCCACTTACTGAGAGTGGACTTGGCCGGAGGCAAGCCCTTCTTAGACCCCTCAGAGAGGACAAAAAGACAATCCGACTTCCAGAAGGACTCAGTCGCAACCAGGTAGTACTTAATGGCTCTGACCACATCCAGGGAATGGAGGGTCCTTTCCTTAGAGTTAGTCGGAGCTGGACACAAGGAAGGCAAGACAATTTCCTCATTGAGGTGAAAAGGAGAAACGACCTTAAGCAGAAAATCAGGTTTAAGCGAAACACCACCTTATCCCTATGCCATCCAAAGTAAGGAGGCTTCACACAAATCGCGGCCAGCTCTGACACGCAAATCACTGAGGTGATAGCTACCAAAAATACCACCTTTAGGGCAAAATAGACAATGCAGCATCGCATGAGGGCTCAAAGGGGGGACCCTGGAGAACAGAAAGCACCAGATTCAAGTCCCACACTGGTAATACAGGCTTACGTGGGTAACCCCTTGGAAAAAGGTCTTGATCAGTCTATAATTGGCAATGGATCTCTGGAAGAATATGGCTAAGGCCGAGACCTGGCCCTTGAGGGTGCTCAACTGGAGAAGTCTAAGCCGTGTTGTAAAAAACTCCAAAATCCTAGAGATAGGGAAAGTGCGACAAGGAAGGCTCTTGGATTCACATCAAGCAATGTAGGCCTGCCAAACTCAGTAGTATATCATGGAAGAAACTTCTTCCGCGTCTGAATCATGGTCTGAACAACCGTGGCTGACAGCCCCTTGTCCGTCAGGATTGAGGTTTCAATATCCAGGCTGTCAAGCCAGTGTCTGTAAATTGGGGTGCCGTAGCGACCCCTGCGAGAAAAGCCCTGGATCATCGGGTAAGATGTAGCGAACGACTAACATCTGAATTATGTCCGAGAACCAATGGTTGGTACCCACTCCTGGGCTATCTTGCGCAGCACTCAGCCCAGGAGTGGAAACGGAGGGAACGCATAACGGAGACACAGAGCGTGAAAAATCTTGTTGCTGAGAGACAATTCCCACAGGAGTGAGGCACTCCTGCTCAGGGAGTCTGCCTCCTGGGTCTCTATCCCCAGGAATGTAAACCGCCGAGATGCAGGGAACATTCTCCTCTGCCCAAGTCAGAATCTGGGTCACCTCCTTGAGGTCTCACTTGCTCTGAATTCCGCCTCAGTGATTTATGTAGGCGACCGCCGTCTGATTGTCCGAGCGAAACGGAATTGCACGACCCCTTAGATGGGGAGTCAAGTGAAGAAGCACCAACCGGATCGCCCTTAACTCCAAGATATTTATAGGTAAGTGGGCCTCCTGTAACCCCCACTCACCCTGGATCTTCTGAGTCAGCCATCAGGCTGGCGTCCGTGGTGACAATCTCCCACCGTGAGAAAATGACTTGCCTACTAGCAGATTTCTGGAGTCCAGCCACCACAGAAGGGACTGCCTGGCCGGGGGAGACAGTGAAAACTCCTGTTCCAGTGACTCCTGCGTCTGAACCCAACCGGTCAACAGATTCAACTGAAGATGTCTCATGTGGAACTGAGCAAAGGGCACTGCCTCGAAGCATGACACCATCAGGCCCACAGTTTCATTCCCAGACGGACAGATGGTTGCTGACAAGACAGCAAGGCCTGCACCTGCCCGCACCTTCTGCTATGGCAGGAATATCCTGGCCAGATAGGTGTCCAACGTTATGCCCAGAAAAGACCTCACTATCGAGGGAGTGACCGAAATCCTCGAGAGTGGACAACACCGTCCGGGTGTCGCTCTCGGCCTGAAGAAGAGACTGAGCCGCAATCAGTAAATCGTCTACATAAGGCAGCACGCAAATGCCCCGGATACTCAGGATAACCATGACGCCCGCCAGCACCTTGGTGAACACACGGGGGGCTGAGGATATCCCGAATGGCAACGCCACAAACTGGTAGTGCTGATCCTCCAGCGCAAACCTCAGGAACTTCTGATGCCCCTGGAATGTGCAGATAAACATCCTTGATGTCCACCGTGATCAAGTGAGCTCACTGCTGACCTTAAGATCTCCATGCGGAAATGTCTGACTCTGACAAACCTGTTGAGACCCTTCAGGTCCAGGATGTTCCATCCTTCTTGAGCACCGTAAACAGATTGGAGTAAAAGCCCTGACCCCGTTCCTGCCGAGGCATGGGACAAATCACACCTGACAGCAGAAGGTGTTGGGCGGCCATCCGCAGGCCTTGTGCCGTCAATGGGTTCTGGGAAATCCGTGACTGAAGAAATCTTGAGGGCGGCCAGACTGCCAGTTCTATTTTGTAACCGGAGGAAACCACCTCCTGAATCCACCGATCCGAGAAGCGATGTCTCCAGACGTGAGCAAATAACAGAAGCCGTCCGCCCACCCGGATGAGTGAGGGCGCCCCCTCATGCCTGAGGGGCCTTGGTAGGGGGCTTGGGCCTGGATCCCCAGGAGGGATTGGGTCGGCCGCGTGAAACTCCACGCAAGCCTTGAGGTCCTTGTACTCCACAGCCCGCTTGCGAGACTTGGTAAAATCAACAAGGCGTCTCACCTTCTTCCTAATGGCCAGGTAGACAATAGCCGCGGCACACACAGGGCGGAACCAAGCACCGGCAAGGTGAAGACGTGACAGACCAACTGATCCATGTGCTTGTCGGCTGAATCACATAGGGAAGCAGTATCGGGTGAAGGCATGACCGTAGTGTTGGACAGACCAGACACGAGGACATCCACCTCGGGAGGATGGGACCATAGCCGGACCAGCTCCTCGGGAAAGGGATACCACCCGTCCAGGCCCTTGGGCACCGACGGTAACTTGCTAGGCCTTTCCCATTCCTTGAAAATAATGTTAGCAAAAAAGGGCCTGATCAGGAAAGACTCGTCTCTGTCTCTCAGGCCGAAACAATCCACCCTGCTTCCTCTTAGCCACTCTAGGAGGGACAATGTGCAGCGTCTCAAAGATCGCAGTCAGCAACCACTACGTATCATCAGGGAGCCATGTATCCTCATCCGAGGAAGAACCGGGCCCACTATCAAGGCCAACACCTCCAAAGAGATCATCATCATCATCTCCATCATTATCAGAATAGACCGGCTCAATATGCTGCCTCTTACTTGTGGCCTTCTTAGGAGCAGAGTGAGAGATCTGTCTCTCAAGGCTGGCCACTCGATACGCCAAATCAGATTGGGACCCCCTACTGGCTTCCCCCTCGCTGGGGGCTGAGAGCAAGCGCGGGGGTTCTGGAGAGGCCGCAGGCAATAACGGGCTAGAGGCAGATACGCCCGCACGATCATGCTCCGAGATAACACTTCTGGCGCAAGTGACAAAAACCGCGCTGAGTCCGTCCAGAGGGCTCGCACCGCACCTGGGGCAGAGCTTCACCCGCCCAGATGGGGTCCCAAGCTCACTATCCCCAGAAGGTTTGGGTTATTTGAGTTATGTTAACAGGTACAAGGCACTAACGACCCAACCTGGCAAGCCCGCAAAAAATGATCCCTCTTAAGTGATCCCTCTTTACAGGGAAAGGGCTTGGAGAGAGAGGGGGGGCCGGAGGCCGAGAGGAACCACAACCCTTAATATCAAGGGGCCCACCTGGAAGACAAATGTGAAAAAAGTAAAAGCATCCCACAGCACATGCCCAGTGCCCAGAGACATATCAAGAGACAATATCAAGAGGGACTCACAACACTGTTTAGGAGGCAGGCAGAGAGGACAGCAGCGTGCAGGAGGAGAAGATGGAGCGGATAAGCCAGCAGCACACGTTCCTCGAGGGGCGGGCCGCACGACTGTGACGCGAAAGTGTCATCGTGCGGCCCTGCCCCCCCCCCCCCCGACGGCGCGAAAATCGCGCCCGCCGCCAATATGGCGGAGGGCCCAGGAACATCAGGCGGCCCACTGAGGAGCCCAGCAGAATCACCAGCCCCGTGCCCTCGCGCAGCCCGGGCCGGCCGGCAGCACGCACCCGGCACGGGAGCCCCAAACATACTCCGCCCGTGCAGCGCTGACATCCCCCCCCCCCTCACAGTGTGGCAGCATGAAGGAGAGGGGAAAGAGCGGAGCGACGAGGGAGCGAGGAGAGGTAAGTATGTGAGGTAAAAAATCAGTAAAAAACACAGGAGGGTAAATATGTGAGGTAGAAAGTCTGTAAAAAACACAGGAGGGTAAATATGTGAGGTAAAAAGTCAGTAAAAACACAGGAGGGTGAGTATGTGAGGTAAAAAGTCTGTAAAAAACACAGGAGGGTGAGTATGTGAGGTAAAAAATCAGTAAAAAACAGTCCAGTCCAGTCAAGTAAACACCGGCACAATACAACAATAAAGCTTGTGGGGCAGGGACGGCATGAACCCCGTGGGCATAAGGTGGTTCCTCTCCCCCCTATATAGGCTCACCATCAGCCTATGGCCGGCCACCCTTTGGGCAGGGTCTGCAGGCCAGAGCCTAGCTCTGCCAACGCCCTACCTTCACCGTCCCGGTCAGACAAAGCTGGGAGGCAGTAGTGGGTCCATGGGAACGGTGGCAATAAGGATGCAGCGGACGACAGGCTAGGAGGCCCCACTCAGCTGCAATATCCAGGAGAGAGTATCCATACGATCCTTATGCAGCAGACTGCAGGAAGAACACTGGGGAATCATAGAGAGACACCTGTTTTATAGGAGGCCGGGGGGAGCGACAGCTTTTGATCCTGCAGTCAGTTGCCACCTAGCGGTTGATTACCCAACTGTCATTACGTCTGGGACGACCTGGACTGGATATAGTGAAAAAAACGGGTGACTTGGTGCCTCTGATAATGTGTTAAGTGGTGAATGTGCCAACTATGCCAACCACTTGAGATGGAGAGCCCGCTACATAAGGTGGCAAGCTTTTCAGGGTGATTTCATAATCTGACAGGGTGACTGGGTGAGGCAGGGGTCACAACTGGGTGACTCCCTAAAAAAAACGGGTGACTTGGTGCTTCTGATAATGTGTTAGGTGGTGAATGTGCCAACTATGCGACCACCTAAGATGGAGAGCCCGCTACATAAGGTGGAAAGCTCTCCACATTTTAGTGAATAAAATGATAAAACAACAACTGTGAGGAAATAAATTGACGATACGTGCACGTTATATATGTACTTGCGTTCCATTATAGCACAGGTCCTTTATCCATTCATCAGGCCTTGGATTAAACTTTCCTGCACAAATATTCCAGGGAGCAGCAAATCTGGCCATTTTGGCTCTTGCCTAATTATACTTTTGTATACTATGGCCTCGATTTCTAGAGTTGAAATAAATTCTCATGGTAGTAAAAAAATAAATTCATGAGAAAAAAAGCCTGAGAATGTCACTGTTACTGAATCACCAGATAAAAAGACAATGAAAGTCAATGGCAGCTTTTACTACAGTGTAGAAAGGAGTAAAAGGATCTCTACTTTTCTTAGGATTAAAAAAGTGCCATTGACTTTCATTGTTTTCTTAGCTGGTGATTCAGTAACAGTGACATTCTCAGGCTTTTTTCTCATGAATTGAATTTATTACTACCTTTCCACTCTTATTGAATCGAGGCTAATGAGTTGGAAAAAAATCTCATGGTATTAAAAGATTCAATTCATGAGAAAAAAGCCTGAGAATGTCACTGTTACTGAATCATCAGCTGGGAAAACAATGAAAGTCAATGGCACTTTTTTAGTCCTAAGAAAAGTATAGAACTGTTTCCTCCTTTCTACACTGTAGTAAAAGCTGCCATTGACTGTCATTGTCTATTTATCTGGTGATTCAGTAACAGTGACATTCTCAGGCTTTTTTCTCATGAACTGAATTTTTTACTACCATGAGAATTTTTTTCTACCTGTATTGAATCAAGTCCATATGTTTGTTTTCCTCTCCTCACTTAATTTATCGTCGTCAGGCCTCATTTATTTGTTGTCAGGTACTTCCTGGTAGGGAGGACATGGTAGCCATGGCGACAGGCTTGCGGCCTTATCACTTTCATGGATAGCCACAGCCTTCAGGCAACCCCAGGTTGTCCCACCCAGCCTATCGCCATGCCAACGTCAATGCCGGTGAACACTTACAGGAGTTCCAGGCTCGCCAACCACCGTTTGTGTCTGAAAGAGAATAAAAACATTAGCATTCTTCTTTTAACATAGCGCCACACACCTTACAATTCTATTGTACAATCTCAGTGTAATCTTCACAAAGCCATGTTAGCTGGACCTATACTTTATAATGTGACTGTATGACCTCTGTCTGATTAAATATTCTGTACTGTATTTGTTGGACTATTTAAACTGGACCAACAGCCTGGCACAGTTAGAAAAGAAAGGTGGCGGCCATTTTGGAGCTTCCTCTCCCAGCATCTCAGCCATGCTGCTGCCTGGATTCAACTGACATAACTGACAATGCACAGTAACAGGAAGCCCAGCAGCACCTCCTGTTTGAAGGGGGCCTGCTAATGCATAAGCCCCATTTTGTTTCTAACATTTACTACAGCAGGAGTTAGAAAAAGGAGAATACATTTTTATGTGCAGCAATCTAAATTGCCCTGGAGAGGGAGGCATATGAGCACTGTTTGTTGTGTTGGTCTGGTTTAAATCATTTTTGACAGTTGGTTCGCTTTAAAGTGGACCAAAACACAGGATTTTGACCATCCTGAGTTTTGGTGCTTGCCCCCAGGGCACCCTGATCGGGGATGCCCCGCTGTGTGAAACCTCCCATGTCACCCGAACAAACTCACCTCTTCCCAGTCCTACGACGCGTGCGCGGATGCTTTTCCAATCAGCGCATTCGGATCTGCTCAAGTCTGTTCGTCCAGGAGCTCATCTAATCCGAGCGAGCTGACGCTACCCTCTAACAGGGTACATGCCCGGCCATTCACCAATTCCTTGCATGGAAACGCGCCCTGCTAGAGGGATAGCGGGGATGCGGTCATGGCCGCAGCTCCCACATGCGCTGTTGGACCGGGAAAGAAGGTGAGTTTATGGGCGACCTGGGGGGTTTCACACAGTGGGGCATCCCGATTCTAGATGCCTAGGGGGGAGGGAATCAATCAACCCAGGAATCTGATAGATATTGGTCCACTTAAAGCAAGTAAGGCAGAGATGCCAAACTTGGAGAACAGTTTGTGGGGTGATGGGCGTAGCTGGGGTTTGGTTTAGGGCAGTGGTTCTCAAACTTTTTTACCTCCAGTACCCCCAAGTGACAAGCAATTACCACCAGGTACCCCCAAGGAGGAGATCAATGACTAATGGAACCAAAATAAGTAGGTCACGGGCCTTCTAGCACTTTTTGACACAAGAAAGAATAATGTTTTGCAGTTAACATAATATACCAGACCTTTTAGACCCCCCCTTGTTGGTGCAACTTTGAATGTTGCCAAGCACCCCTTGGGGTACACGTACCGCAGGTTAAGGAATGGTGGTTTAGGACGTGGCTTATTCACAGACTTTTGAGGGACAAATGTTTATCACCACCATGACAATTTGCTGGTATATAAAAGTCTTAAACTGGACCAATCCCCTTTTTCACTCTGAATAAGAAGCCGCCATCTTATCAGGCAGCCTGCAAACAGGAAGTGCCTCCCGACTGTGTGAAACCCCCCAGGTCATCCGAACAAACTTCCTCTTCCCGGTTCTACGACGCATGCACGGGCGCTCGTCCAATCAGCACGCTCAGATCAGCTCAAGCCCCTTCGTCCAGGAGCTCGTCTAATACGAGCGGATCCAAGCGAGCTGACTGCTGCATCCCCTGCTACCCTCTAACAGGGAGGGTGCATGCGCCGGCCATTGACAAATGTCTGGCGTGGGAACGCGCCCTACTAGAGTTTATGGGCGACCTGGGGGGTTTCACACAGCGGGGCATCCCGATTCTAGATGCCTTGGGGGGGAGGGAACCAATCAGCCCAGGAATCTTATTTTTTGGCACAAGAAAGAATAATGTTTTGTAGTTAAAATAATATACCAGACCTTTTAGACCCCCCTGTTTGGTGTACCTTTGAACATTGGCAAGTACCCCCTGGGGTACACATTCCGCAGGTTGAATTTACAGACATTTGAGGGACAAATGTTTATCACCGACATGACAATTTACTGGTATATAAAGGTCTTAAACCGGACCAACACACGTTTTTTCTTTAATGGGTGTTAGCCCCCAGTCATCTAACCAAAACAAGCTTGGGGGCATCCAGAATGCTGAAGCGCCAGGAAATGAGTCCCACGATTGGCCGGTGGGCTGTTCCGATGGCCTGCGCCGAGGAACGCGACCATGGCCCACGTAACCGCCCGGCGGCCAATTGTGAGACTCCTTTCCCTGGCACTGGCTCGTAGTGAAGGTAAGGCTTATGGGCGTTCTGGGGGGTTATGTGTGTGTGTGTGTGTGTGTAGGGGGGGGGGGGCGAGCATTATGGATGTCCCCCCAGAGCTTGTTCTGATTAGCTGACTGTGGGACCAACACTGGTTAAAGAAAAAATCGGTGTACATAATGCTTACATAGTAATTCTGGCCATACACCCCACTCCCCTGGCTGATAGAAGGTCACTAAACGGATGAAGCAGCAGAAAAGTAGTGATATCCATGACTCCATCCACTGCAGCAGTCATCGCACTGTTCCTCAAGCTCTAAGGCTGATAGGGTATCCGTGCTACAACCCTAAGGCCAAATCTAGACATTTGCCAGCCAATCACTTTGTGGCATTTGCTAGCCAATTGTGAATGGGTTGGACATGGTGGTCAGCCAAACAGCAAAGTGGAGAAAGAAATTCATTTTTTTTAGGGTACCGTAATTTCATAGTTTGAGAGGGTGACCCAATGAGGGGGTCAAAACCGGGTGACTCCCTGGAAAACAGGGTGACTTGGCATCTCTGGTAAGGCTGAGGGAGTATGGAGGGTTTAATGATCTGGTATATTTGTAGGTGGGGAAGAGGGACAATTTTTAAGGTAAGCCATACCACACCATGCCCATGCCAAATTTCCTGCCTATTATCAATGGGATCAGCTGTGAGGAGCGGGTGGGAGAGAGGGATGGATAGGAGGAATAGACATGATGAGCTAAGGGAGGGGCACAAGGGAGATAGAAATAGATGGCTATAGCTATGTTGATGGATGGGCAGAACTGAAGGGAGAAGGGGGGAGAAATGGATGGAATTAGCTGGGAGGAGAGATGGGAGTGGATGGATAGGCAGAATTGAGGGAAGAGGGATAAATGGATAAGAGTGATAGATGAGATGAGCTTGGAGGAGAGGAGGAAGGATGGATGGATGGATGGATGGGAGGAGCGGGATGGAGAGCTGGATGGATGACCAGAACTAGGAGGAGTGGATGGATGGGAAGAATTGAGGGAAGAGGGATAAATGGATAAGAGTGATAGAT
The DNA here is from genome assembly GCA_027917425.1 of Gastrophryne carolinensis. Lineage (NCBI taxonomy): Eukaryota > Metazoa > Chordata > Amphibia > Anura > Microhylidae > Gastrophryne > Gastrophryne carolinensis. The sequence continues at coordinate 422,241,920 of CM051239.1, forward strand.
GAGATGAGCTTGGAGGAGAGGAGGAAGGATGGATGGATGGATGGATGGGAGGAGCGGGATGGAGAGCTGGATGGATGACCAGAACTAGGAGGAGTGGATGGATGGGAAGAATTGAGGGAAGAGGGATAAATGGATAAGAGTGATAGATGAGATGAGCTTGGAGGAGAGGAGGAAGGATGGATGGATGGGAGGAGCGGGATGGAGAGCTGGATGGATGACCAGAACTAGGAGGAGCCAATGAATGGGTTGAATTGAGGGGAGAGGGATAAATGGATAAGAGTGATAGATGGATAGAGGAGGAGGGATGGGTGGGATGGAGAGATGGATGGATGGGAGGAGCTGGGGAGGGGCACGAGGGAGATGGATATGGATGGCTAGAACTAGGAGGTGTTGATGAATGGGTAGAACTGAAGGGAGAAATGGATGGGATTAGCTGGGAGGAGAGGAGGAGAGATGGATGGGAGCGGATGGATAGGCAGAATTGAGGGGAGAGGGATAAATGGATAAGAGTGATAGATGAGATGAGCTGGAAGGAGAGGAGGAGGGATGGATGGGATGGAGAGCTGGATGGATGGCCAGAACTAGGAGGAGCGGATGGATGAGCAGAATTGAGGGGAGAGGGATAATTCGATAAGAGTGATAGATGAGATGAGCTAGGAGGAGAGGATGGATGGATGGGAGGAGTGGAATGGAGAGATGGATGGATGAGGGGATTGATGGGCAGACCTGAGGGCAGAGGTTTAGGTAAATATGAGGGATGGATGGGATGAGCTGGGAGGTGAAAGCGGAAAGAATGAATAGATGAGAGGTGCTGGGAGTATGAGCAGCTGGGATGGATGGATAGAGATATGAGGAGGGGGTAGATGGGCAGAAATAAAGGGACAGGAACAGACGAGAGGAACTGGGAGGGAGGGATTGCTAGATCCAAGACACAATGTTTTTGGTTTGCCTGTACTGTTCTGTCCTGTACCTATCCTGTAACTTATTTTGGGATGCCCCCAACGCGAAGATCCCGGGTACTCATCTCTAAAGCAGCTCCAACTTTGAATAGGCAAATTAATCTTTTCTCGATGCAGATCTGCATGTTAAACCCTAAAGAGGGACAAATGAAAACAAAGAGGGACAGGGGGAAATGGACTCAAAAAAGGGACAGTCGCTTCAAATCAGGGACACGTGGGAGGTATGGCGTTCTTCTTGCTGAACACAATATTGGACAAACTGAATCAGACCCAATTAATTCATTTCAGCTCACTAATCACTAGCGGTAATGCTGACTGTCCAGACCCTTCTCTGCTGTGGGCCCTGGTGCATAGACTATTGTACTATTGTAGAGGTTGTGAATACGTACTTCTCCTGCTGTTCCGGGTAGACCGGGAGGACCGCTGACACCCTGTTGAAAAAAAAGAAGGATCAGCATTACAGTCTCAAGGAAATACATGTGAGAGTTATAGGCTTCAAAAGTAACACCAGTGGGGCCCTTTCACAGTTTCCTGTAGTGTATTTGGTAGGAAATCTCCATCACAATAAAAGATTGCAGCATATGTATCACCTTTTGGTACATGGTGGATAGGTTGCAACAGTTAAAAGTGTAGACTCCAAAGAACAATTAAGACAGCAGAGAGAATAATTGGAGCCCTGTTACCATCCCTGTATGAACTGCACGAACCCGGGCAGAAAAGATACTTCAGGATCCCTCCCACCCTGGACACGCCCTATTCCATTACTTACCATCTGGGTGGCGTGTTGCGGTACCAGCCTGCAGGACTTCTAGGTCTAGGAAGGGTTTCTTTCCTTTGGCTGTCCGCATACTCAACAATATCCAGGCACCATAGGACCAGGCTCAAGCCGGTATCATTTGCACTTTGTATCATTTGCACTTTAGAAGATTAACTGTGTCTGTGTATCTCTGTTTCTATATTCCCCTTCCTATGTTACTGGAACTGAAGTTAACTGTTTACTGTTGCACTGTGTATATGCCAAAAAGAATTCCTTGTTCATCTCACGATGTACTTTGCGAACAATAAATGTAATGTAATTGAATTGAATCTGCATGTTAGACCTCAAAGAGGGACAAATGAGCACAATGAGAGACAGGGGGACACAGACTCAAAAGAGGGACAGTCCCTCTAGATCAGGGACACTTCAGACACTGCATAAAGTGTTTGGCCACAACACAGCCCATAGATGTTAATTTGCAGCGTAGTTAAAGTGCCTGCACTGCGCTCCCATTGCGGTGCAGGTAGACATTTACCAGTCTGGTCCATGGCTGGTCCCCTCTGGGTCCTCCGTCCCGGTCGAGTGCTCCAGACGCCTACAATGTTGAGTCCTCACCAACTATTGAAATCAATGGGAACTTTCACATCTCTGCGTTGTGCTACATTTCCTTTTCGGCAAAAAATTGCTTCCGTGGTTTCCACCACAAACGCAGAGCAACCTATCAAAGTCTATAGGCAGCACAAATGATGGGACGCAAAGACGTGAAAAAGATGAAGGGGGATAGGGAGAGGCACAATGAGAAGATAAAGCAATAGAAAGTTCAGGAAGGGGTCTGTTACGAGACGGGCACACCTGATGTGTGCACAAGAGGTGCTAAAATAGAGGCCTGGACCATTGGCTGCCAGTGATGGATCCTCCAGGGGCGGATTTGGAGCATCAACCCTTTCCCTAGAGATTCCTGCTTCTTCAGAAGTTTGTAGCTATGCCAAAGTATTGCAAACGCCTCCCATTCTCTTGGACCTCTGGGAATAGCTTTAACAATATAAAGAAGTAACCTGCATAGCTCTGCCTACTTCAAAGGACACTGGGAGAAGTCCTGCTATCCTTAGTTTGTATGAAGTATGTTGATAGTTTCTATTTTAGCAAAGCATTCTTTGTCTCTGTCTTCTCTGTTGGGTCAAAAACTCTCAGGGCCGGGCCCTGGAATCTAAAAGATTCCAGGTCTGGCCTCTAGCCTGCCACCGAGGCATCCTACACCAGATTCCCTGCATGATACCCCATGGGTCGCCAGTGATCTTGATCTGATCCTGGCGGGTCCTGCGACACAATCTCCGCCAGGGCTGCATCCCCGGCTTCACTTTGGTTATGCATGCTCCCGTGCCCAGCCTCTCTGAATGGCTGGACGCAGGAGTGCGCGCACATGAACAGTGTGCCGGGGATGCGGCCAGCAGGTTGCACCATCGTCACAGCGGCACTTTTGAGAGAGCCAATCGGTTTCTTTGATAACCGGGCCACTGGCGAGCCAACAGCAGCGCCCATGGATTGAGCGGTGGACCCATTTTTGGGTTTCCATCCACTTTAAGGCTGGTTTCACATCAGGTCGAAAATGGTGCTGGCAATGGTGTCCGCCTGGCTGATACAGATGGCAGAAGACAAAGTGTTTGCAATAAGGGCACAAAAAGGCATGAGAATGTCTGTGTGTACTGAGGGAATACACAACAATAAGTTTACACCTTGTATACATATAACATACCCGGTCTCCTTTTTCACCTTTCAGTCCAGAGCTTCCTGTGCTTCCTTTTTCACCCTTTAAAAGAAAGTTTACACAACTGTGATATCACTAAGAATCTTGCCCTCCACAAGTAGTGTTTTATATATATATATATATACCAACTTTTCAGGGTCGGAAAAATGGACATTTGTAAAATTAGGCCACACCCCCTCATTGAGGGATGGATGAAGCCACACCCCTCATTGAGGGATGGATAGGAGATGTAACAGTTACAACAATAGAAACACTTTGACTAGGCAAATGGATCACTTATTGATGCAAATCTGCATGTTACACCTCAAATGAGAACAACAAGAGACAGGGGCTCAAAAGAGGGACAGTCCCTCCAAATCAGGGACACTTGGGAGGTATATATATATATATATATATATATATATATATATATATATAACTTACCTGCCCCCTCAGCACTTGAGCACTTGTTCCTCTTCCTTGGCCAGCCAAGCAATGACACTGTTATCCTGCATTATCAACAGCTGAAGAATTCAACTTTCAAATGGTGATGACCCCCCCCATACATTATCCAGCCCCCCACAAGCCAGAAAACCCAGGCCCCCAAAAACAAACCTCATCCAGGACTGGTTCCATCGCTTTCAAGAGCCATGTAACTGCCAGTGACCAATTGCTATGGCCCCTGGCGGTCACCTGAGTCTGGAATTTGGAAGAGGTAAGTTCCTGGGTCTAGGTTTTGAGTTTGCAGAGGGCTATGTGCAGTGGAGAATAACCAACCCCCCACCCCAGATAGCACTGTCCCGAAATTGTCTAATATTAAGAATCCATATAATCACATTGGCTAATGAGAGAAGGAGTCACTTATACAACAGAAATGAATAAAACTCCCACCAAGCTTGTGGTGTTCTTCTCCTGGTTGGAATAAAATCCAGGGGTGACAGGTTTAGTCTATCAGATTTCTTTTTCCTTCCAATAAAATAAAAAAAAAAGCCTGGCTAGATATATCTTGATGCTGGGTGTATCAGCGACCCCTCCTCCCTCCATCCCGCATATTTATATGGATTTTTAGCATTGGACCATTTTTTGCAATCCCATAGTGGTACCTTTTAAAAGGGGCAGTCCAGTCTAAATAATACTGGGTTTAATACAAACACGAGGGGTGCCCCAACCCCAAAAAGGGAGTATAACCAGAGACTAACAAAGGCACTCCATTAATTATGATTCATATCCAATTTATTTTAAGGTTATTAAATTCTCACAATATCAAGACACATTAAAAACTATTAAAAACATGTATCACATATGTAGACTGCCATTAAATGAGGGGCGAGGGGGTTAAATTCTAATGTGGCCAGTGGAAGAACCTAATATATCAATAAATAATTAATAATACTGTATTAACAAATCAATTCATAAAGTGTCAAGTGCTTCCAAAGTGCATCAGATCCCAAATATATATATACAAACATAACAATACAACAATTGCTGAGAAAGAGGTAGGTGCAAATCACAGACAAAATACATAGAATGATATTATCTTACTTGCCAAAGTGCCACGTGCGGACCAACCACTGGGAAAAATCCCTGCAACGCGTTTCGTGACGTAGAGTCACTTCTTCAGGCAGAGTACTGTAGTTTGGGGAGGCTGTAGAACCCAGTAATACTGGGTTTACACGAGCAGATGATCTGGCTATCCGCTCAGCGAGCGAGTGACCATACAAACATACTGCGAGTGAGCGACTATGTTAAGGCGCCAAAGATTTGTTGGTCAATCAGTCGCTTGAACTAATGCTATTGCTCGTGCCGCTCGTTCTCATAGCAAAACATATTTTTTGAGTTCAACTTCTGTTGCCACACTCCAACCGTCAAGTGATGAATGACAAATTTTTGGTCAGTCAAAAAGATACGTCGGGCGATTTACCAATTCTCGGTCATCGCTTGATCACAACGGTCAGGGCCGGCGCCAATACTGGGCAATTGCCAGGGCCCCTGGCGTCTTCAGGGGCCCACTCAGGCTCAGACTAATTTTACAGTGGACCTGAACCACTGAATGCAGGGTACTCAAACTCAATTGATAATTGCTCTAAACAGCCCCTAACTATTGTTGTTCATGTGAGCAGCCGTGATGGGAAAATGTTTGGTACTAACCCGACATCAACAAATGATTTGGGGGCTTTTTGGAAAAACGTAAGTGAATGTTTAATCATTCGATCACCTCATTTGCTCTTCTACTTCTAATCGAATTTTCATTCAAAATTTTCTTTATAGAAATGAAACAGAAATTGGGGAATTGGGGCGATTGCTTAAAAAATCAAATTGAGTGATCGATCAATCGATTAAAATCATTCCACACATGTGCAATCTGATCATACAATCTTGGCAAAAACTTTGTGGTAGAGGAAATTTCATTCAGTTAAATTGGAATAGACAATAATAGTCAGTTATACCAGATTGTATAGTGTGTGTGGCCAGAATTATGTTATTACATAACAATACTAAAAGGAAAAAAAAGGAAAAAAAAAAAAAAAAAGAAAAACATAAATGTGTTCCATTTTATTATAATTTTGTTATATTGTTATAATTATAATAAACAAGATATAAATAAGTGAGCCATAAATACCTGGTCTCCCTTCATCCCTAGTAAGCCATCAGCTCCAGGCTTTCCAGGCGGGCCGACATCGCCCTGAAACATAAATAAAAAGCATTAAAGAAAATATTTGTATCAAACATAAAAGAATCTGCAGTTTATAAAAAAAAATGTTAAAGCAGAACTTGCGCCCATTGTGCTTTTAGATTAAGGGAGTTATTCATGAAGGGATAGCGCCAGGTAGCGCCTTGTAGCGCCAGGCAGCGTCTGGTGAACGCCGGGCGCTGTACGCAAAACCACATTTATGAAAGCAAATCTGGTGAGTGACTCTAACAGCGCCATGTAGCGTCACATGTATTATTACAGGCGGCTCAGTGTATAGCGCCATGTAGTGTCACATGTATTATTACAGGCGGCTCAGTGTATAGCGCCATGTAGCGTCACATGTATTATTACAGGCGGCTCAGTGTATAGCACCATGTAGCGTCACATGTATTATTACAGGCGGCTCAGTGTATAGCGCCATGTAGCGTCACATGTATTATTACAGGCGGCTCAGTGTATAGCGCCATGTAGCGTCACATGTATTATTACAGGCGGCTCAGTGTATAGCGCCATGTAGCGTCACATGTATTATTACAGGCGGCTCAGTGTATAGCGCCATGTAGCGTCACATGTATTATTACAGGCGGCTCAGTGTATAGCGCCATGTAGCGTCACATGTATTATTACAGGTGGCTCAGTGTATAGCACCGGCGCTCTAGCTTCCAGAGTGCCAGGGATTACTTATCGCTACCTGTCGCTGTCACATACATTTCAATGGACATTCCTTTTCTTCTGTTTAAACTGGGTTTTTTTTTTTGTTTGTTTTTTTCTCCAATCATTGTGTGACGTCTCCTGGCCTAGAAAAAGTCATTTTTGAAAACTTTTTTGATTTTTTATATATTTATGCAGAATTGTCATTACAGATCTGGCACTAAAGTGTTATTGTCACAGTCTTACAACAATGTCATTCCATGTGTTTTCGCTTTGTTACTGGTGGATTTGTGTTCAAAAACAGACTTTAATCACACAGCGTCTGGCGCTCTATGCTATAGCGACCAGATCCAGAGCACCTTGTTGAATATCGTGTGTCGCTGAGAGTCGGTCGCACTGAGCTGCCGCTACCTTTCGCTCGCTGCATCGCTGTACTGGTGTTACAGCATCCAACACACATCACATTCATCAATGCTGGCCAGGTTACTAGAGCGACTGAGACGCTCTATTACATCGGCCGATAGCCGATCACAGAGTATACTAGCGGTCGCTCTACGCGCTACGCAGCCGATACCTGGCACTAACAATGAATCAGCCTCCCCATGTCTCCTTTGTAAAAGAATTGGGATGCCCCACTGCATGACTGGACAGGAGCCCCATATTTTTGACCTTCGATCCTAATGATACCCAGGTGGCCTTCAATGACCCCGGAATCCCTGCAGACAGTGTGCGGGCACTACATACTGCAGTAGCACCAGGGACGGGATACTGATTGGGCCCCACTGCTGCCAACCCAGACCCCACTACAGCCTGTTTTCAGGGGGCCCACTATGGCTTTTGTTATGGGGCCCTGTACACTCCCTCCCACCCAACACTATGCCTGAAGGTGGGCTTTAACCCTTTGGCTCTCAATGACAAAAGATAGACACCCTGCTCTCATGTAGCTGACGATGAGTCCGGAACCTGACCCGCAACCCCCGTATCCTCCATTTGACCCGCAATACCACTGCCCTGCAGCCCTGTCATCCATCCCGCCAACCCAACCAGAAACCCTCTTACCTGTAACCGACCACCTTGAAATGACCTCTGACCTTCGACCCTTTTTCAGCTGTGCTGTAATCCCATTTCTCAATCTGTACCCACAACACCTCTTATCTGTACCCAACCAGCAGCACCTCCTACCTGTGCCGCAACCCCAACCTGCGACCCGCTCATCTGTGCTGCCTGCCAACCCGCAATCATCAGAGACGGGGAGGCTGATTTAAAGTGGACCAACATCCAGGATTTTGACTATCCTGGGTTTTGGTCCACTTCGGTGGGGGCACCCCGATCGGGGGTGCCCCACTGTGTGAAACCCCCCAGAAAGCCCCAAAAACTCACCTGTCCCCGCTCCCACGTGACCGCTGCAGCCAATCCCCGCCGCCGGACAAGCTAGGTCCATCGCCGGACAAGCGAGCGCGCCCGCCGCCGCCTCCCGCGCGTCACTCTTACAGGGAGCGCGCCCGCGCCGGCCATTCACAAACGGCCGGTGCGGGTGCGCGCCCTGCTAGAGGGATGCGCGAGCGGTGGCTCGTGCATGCGCCGCTGGATCGAGGAGCAGGTAGGGATTTTGGGGCTTTCTGGGGGGTTTCACAAAGCGGGGCACCCCTGATCGGCCCGGGAATCTTATAGATCTTATAGATTCCCGGGCCGATCAGCATCGGGTGTTGGTCCACTTTAACACTAGCTCCACGTATTGCCATGTGTGTGTCTGTATAGTGGCGCTTAGAGCGACTGCTAGTAGACACTGCAAGTGGGTGCGTGGCGCTGTGACCTAGCGTAGTAGCCGGACAAGTGGTGCTGTACTATCCCGTCCAGCATTGATGACTGTGATGTCTGAAGGGCGCTGTAGAAGCTCTCTCCCTGATTCACTTCAGAGCCGATCGAGAACACTCCACAGGTCAAAGTGCCTAAGACTATACCACATCTAAGAATAGGACAACGCTGCAGCGAGCGATAGGTAGCACCAATTAAGTGCGGCCAGCTCTCGGCGCTGAAGCCCGTATTCAAGAAAAAACTACACAGAACCAGCGTCGGCGCTCTAAAATGCGTTAGCATAGAGCACCAGATGCTGTGTGATAAAAGTCTGTTTCTCAACACATATCCACCAATGCGAAAACATACATGGAATGACATTGTTTTAATACTGTGACAATGACACTGCAATGGCCGACCTGCGCATACAATTCTGCATAAAAAAAAAAAAACATTAAATTGTTTGGTTGCCGGGCAGGGGAGGTCACATAATGATTTGAGACAAAAATCTTAACACGCTATTTATACACAATCAAATAAAACACCATTGAAATGTATGGGAGAGCGCTACTGAGCGACAGGTACTACATGGCGCTGCTGAACCTATGCGCTGAGCCGGCTGTAGTGATACGTGTGGCGCTACATGGCGCTGTTAGAGGCGTTCGATCGGAGGACCAGAGTTTTGAGCCACTTTAAGAATAAGGTTAAATTGCAGGGATGGCAGCGATGGCAACCTCCTGCAATCCCTTATCTGTTTGGCACAGTTACCGGTTAAGGGGTGCGTGACTTGGCGAGAGGTGAGCAGTTTCCGCTAGAGGTCCATCTTTTATACAAAGACCACGGAAGAGCCCCTAATGCCCTTCCTCCGGTTACAGACCTGCATGTAATACAAAGAGCCGAAAAGGCCTTTAATATTTATGGACTTACCTTGTGTCCGTGGGGGCCGGTGGGTCCAGGCTCGCCGCGCTGACCCTGCAAGAGCACACAGATAAATTGACACCATGTTACTGAATCACGGCACCACACCTCCAACACCAAGCAGGACTGGGCTCTAGGAACTGTTTTTAGTAACAATAATAAAAGTGAGGGCATTAAGGGCGTGGCTGGGGCATGGCAGGGGTGTGTCCCCGGGGGTGTGGCTTAAATGTTTAAAAATGTCTTCTTGAGTCCTTCGTTACAGCTTTGGGAGGTACGCAGTGTCTCCTCCTCCTCCTTCGGCTTTCCTCCAGGCTGACGCTGGGTCGCCGGCGCAGGGAGGCTTTTATACCACAGAGGAGGAGCCTCCCCATGTGACTAAGGCGACATCAAGGAAGGTGGAGAGGGGACCTGTGTCTTCCCTCATTACAGATTCCGGCAGGGCAGCTATAATAATGTCTCCCTGCCAGACCAGCACCCGCCGGACAAGGAGGGAGCCCCCGACCCGACAGACATGCAGACGGGACGCTGCCCGGCAGGAGGAATGAGAAAAGAAGAACTGTACTTTGACCCTTTACCATGTCACAGTGGTTTATTAAGGACAATTGTAAACACTGCATTTTTTTCCTTTATTATGCTAGTTTTTATTTAAAGTGAACCAAAACCTATCCTGGAGTCTGTGAGACTCCAGGGCAGGCATACACCCTACCCCCTGGGTAAAGCCCCTGAGGTGGCTCAGTAATCGCCCCAATCCAAGGGCACTCTGTGCTATACCAGGCCACTTAGCCAATACGCTTGAGTCTGTGCCGTGGGAGCGACAGGAAGGTGAGTGTATGGGGTGACCTGGGGGGATACACACAGTGGGGCATCCCGATTTGGGGTGCCGGCACATAGAGGAACAACACCCCACAAAGTCAAAGTTGGGTGCGTTATTCCTCTATAAAGCGAAACAAAACCCCGGGATTCTGATTTGTTCCGTGTCCGTGCAAATCGGGATGCCCCACTGTGTGAAACCCCTCAGATGGCCCAGTAAAACTCACCTCTCCTCAGTCCAATGGTGCAGACACGGCTCTCATACAATCAGAGGCCTTTGCTGTATTTAAATCCTTTGGCAAAGGGCTCTCATTGCCTTCAATGGGGGTGACAGCGCCCGCATCCCCATCGTCACGCCGCGCATGCTCCCGTCCCAGCCTTTCTGAATGTCGGGGTTGGGAGCATGCGCACAGTCCGAGGATGTAGAGAATGCGTTTGTTCTCCCCATTGTAAACAGTCATCCAATCAGAGCCGCTTGCCGTCAGGATTGGAAATGAACGGGAAAGGTGAGAGATCCCCAGGAGGTTTCACACACGGGAGCATCCCGAATCGGGGAAGGCCAGCCGCCGGCCCTGCAAGCTTTTTCCGTGCTGGATTTTGTGCAGCTTTAAGTTTGTGGCTGTTTAAAGATGTGAAACATTTCAAGAGGTATTAATTCAATTATATAAACACATTATAATGTTTTTCTATTCTTGGAGAGAGAGAGGGTGGGAGAGTGAGAGCGAAGGAGAGAGAGAGAGAGAGGAGAGACAGAGAAAGAGAGGAGAGACAGAGAAAGAGAGGAGAGACAGAGAAGGAGAGAGAGAAGAGGAGAGAGAGAGAGACTGAGAGTGAAGAGAGGATAGAGAGTGAGAGCGAAGAAGAGAGAAAAATCAGAGAAGACGAAAGAGAAAGAAAAGGAGAGAGGGAGAGGAGAGAGACAGAGAAGGAGAGAGAGAGGGAGAGAGAGAGAGAAGAGAGAGATAAGGAAAGAGAGGAGTGAGAGAGGGGGGAGAGAAAGAGAGAGAGAGAAGGGGAGGGAGAGAGAGAGAGAAGAGAGAGGGGGAGAGAGAGAGGAGATAGAAGAGGGGAGAGAGAGGAGAGACAGAAAAGGAGAGAGGTAGAGAAGGAGAGAGAAAGGGAAGAGAGTGTGAGCGAAGAAGAGAGAAAAAACAGAGAAGGAGAATGAAAGAGAAAAGGAGAGAGGGAGAGAGAGAGGAGAGAGGGGGGGAGAGAGAGAGAGAAGGGGAGAGAGAGAAGGAAAGAGAGGAGAGACAGAGGGGAGAGAGAGAGAGAGGAGAGAGAGGGGGGAGAGAGAGAGCAAAGGAGAGAGAGAGAGGAGAGAGAGAGAAGGAGAGAGAGAGAAGGAGAGAGAGAGAGGAGAGAGAGAGAAGGAGAGAGAGAGAGGGGAGAGAGAGAGAGAGAGAGAAGGAGAGAGAGGGAGAAGGAGAGAGAAGGAGTGAGAAAGGGGAGAGAGTGAGAGCGAAGAAGAGAGAAAAATCAGAGAAGGAGAAAGAGATAGAAAAGGAGAGGAGAGAGACAGAGAAGGAGAGAGAAAGGGGAGAGAGTGTGAGCGAAGAAGAGAGAAAAAACAGAGAAGGAGAATGAAAGAGAAAAGGAGAGAGGGAGAGAGAGAGGGGGGGAGAGAGAGAGAGAGGGGGGAGAGAGAGAGAGAGAGGGGGGAGAGACAGAGAAGGAGAGAGATAGAGAAGAGAGAGAAGAGGGGAGAGAAAGTGAGAGCGAAGGAGAGAGAGGAGAGACAGAGAAGGAGAGAGAGATAGAGGGGGAGAGAGAGAGAGAGAGAGAGAGGGGGAGAGAGAAGGAGGGGGAGAGAGAGAGAGAGAAGGAGAGAGAGGAGAGAGAAAGGGAAGAGAGTGTGAGCGAAGAAGAGAGAAAAAACAGAGAAGGAGAATAAAAGAGAAAAGGAGAGAGGGAGAGAGAGAGAGTAGAGAGAGAAGGAAAGAGAGGAGAGAGAGAGAGGGTAGAGAGAGAGGGGGGAGAGAGAGAAGGAGAGAGAGGAGAGAGAAAGGGAAGAGAGTGTGAGCGAAGAAGAGAGAAAAAACAGAGAAGGAGAATAAAAGAGAAAAGGAGAGAGGGAGAGAGAGAGAGTAGAGAGAGAAGGAAAGAGAGGAGAGAGAGAGAGGGTAGAGAGAGAGGGGGGAGAGAGAGAAGGAGAGAGAGAGAAGGAAAGAGAGGAGAGAGAGAGAGAGGGTAGAGAGAGAGGGGGGAGAGAGAGAAGGGGAGAGAGGAGAGAGAGAGAGAGGGTAGAGAGAGAGGGTAGAGAGAGAGGGGAGAGAGAGAGAAGGAAAGAGAGGAGAGAGAGAGAGAGGGTAGAGAGAGAGGGGGGAGAGAGAAGGGGAGAGAGGAGAGAGAGAGAGAAGGAGAGAGAGGAGTAAAATAAATACATTAATATTGGTTACCTTTGGCCCAAGCTGTCCGGGAATTCCATCCAGGCCTCGCTCTCCCTGCTCACCCTGCAGGACACAGACGGACATATGTGAGGTCTTAGCAAAGTGAATACACTTGTTACACATATTCAGTGTGTGAATCGGGATGTCCCAGGGATGCCTAATTGGCCACCCTGGAGTCTTTAAAGAGGACCAAAACCCTGGATTTTGACTATTCCAGGTTTTGTTCCTTGCCCCTGGGCCATCCGATTCGTCACTGTGTGAACCCTCCAGGTCGCACAGTAAACTCACCTTTCCCTAGTTACGGTGCATGTGCAGGCTACTGTCCAATTACAAACGCCCATTGACTATTAACAAGTGCCTGATGCCAGAGCGCCCCCTGGTAGAGGTATAGCTGACAGCGGCTCCAGCTTGCACATGCGCCGTTGGATCGGGGAGACGGTGAGTTTTACAGGGGACTCGGGGGGGGGTGGGGAGTTCACACAGTGGGGCATCCAGAATCTGGAGGGAATCAGGCAGCAGTCTTATAGCCTCCATTTTATCCTGCCCAAACACCTCACTTCCTAAACCTGAATCATTTTAGAAGAAAAGCATCTGATTGGGGGCTGCTGAACCGCCACACACGGGTTGATCCTTGACAAAGAAGTCTCTAGAGGCAATGGCGAACTGTGGCCAAAAATCAGCCCGGGATTATGCCGGCCCAGTCAGCCCATAGTGTTCCCACTGAGCCCGAATCAAATTGTCCTCCAACCACAAAGGTTTTTTGGCTTGGGAGGGTAAAGTGGATCCAGGTATAGAGGTGCTGGGTTGAGACCAGGGATGCAGGAACTAATTGGAGGTGTAAGATGTTGCAGCCCAACTGGCCCCAAAGCAGTGCGGCCCATCGGGAATTCTCCACGGTTTCCCCATGGCCAGTCCTCCCCTGCTGGCCGGACCTGTGTGTTTTACCAGGAAGAGTGGGAAGATCTCACCTTCGGTCCTGGTTTTCCATCCATACCGCTGGTCCCGTCTTTTCCAGGAGCTCCCTAAAGAGGAAAAAGGCAATATACTTGTATTAGTAAATTAAGTGGTCAGTTATTTTTTTATTATTTTAATATTATTGTATTAAATCAATTACCGTTTCACCCTATAAGATGCACTTATTTTTCCCTAAAAGTGGGGGGGGTGTTAGTGCGTCTTATATGGTAAAGGAAAAAAAAACTTACATTCCCCCTGCTCCCATGCAACGTCTCCCGCCGACAGAGAGAGAGACAGACAGACAGACACATGATCAGGGTCTTCTGTCTTCGTCCTCGCCTCCCACTGCCTCCATTGGCCGCTGTTGCCTTTACAGTAGCCACCACCTCCGTAGCTGCTGGCCAGGCATTTGTAAATGGCCGCTCCCTGTTAGAGGGAAGCAGGGGAAGCGGGCGCCAGCGCACTCAGAGCCACTGACCTTAGACAAAGGCTAAGACGATGTGACGTCAGCGGCTCCGAGCGCACTGATTGGACGAACGGCCGTGCATGTGCCGTAGGACCAGGAAGAGGTGTGTTGGCATCTGCGATCTGGGGGGTTTCACACAGCGGGGCATACCCGATAGGGGTGTCCCGGGGGAAAGGACCAAAATCCAGGCTAGTCAAAATCCTGGGATTTGGTCCACTTTAAGTCAGCAGGAGACACTGCGTGAGAGCAGTTTTTGGGGAATGTTGCACACTGCCTGTATTTGGGATTAGCCCCTTACACTGCCTCTAAATGGAATGCCATGCACACAGTCTGTGATCAGGATGCCCTCACACTGCCTCTAAATGGAATGCCATGCACACGGTCTTTAATGGAGATGTCTGCACACTGCCTGTAATTGGGATGCCAGACACACTGCCTGTAATTAAAATGCCAAGCACACTGCCTGTAATTGGAATGCCCTCACACTGCCTGTAATTGGGATGCCACGCACACTGCCTGTAATTGGAATGCCACGCACACTGCCTGTAATTGGGATGCCCTCACACTGCCTGTAATTGGAATGCCAGACACACTGCCTGTAATTGGGATGCCAGACACACTGCCTGTAATTGGGATGCCAGACACACTGCCTGTAATTGGGATGCCAGACACACTGCCTGTAATTGGGATGCCAGACACACTGCCTGTAATTGGGATGCCAGACACACTGCCTGTAATTGGAATGCCACGCACACTGCCTGTAATTGGGATGCCCTCACACTGGAAAGAGTGTTGGGTGCACAAGTGGAGGCTAACACACAAGGCAGAGGATCAGAACATCTTGCCAGCCAGTAATCAATTCAGGACGGCTCTGAAGCAGCCTGGGCCCCACGTTTATCACACTTTTATTAATTTACGAGGTAATTTCGTTGTGAATTGTTTTGCCCATCACTAATGATAATAATTGTGTTTGGTTTAGATAGTCCCAGCTTGTTGTGTACTGTATGCTGAGGACACTGGTGATGCAGTGCATGCTGGGAGAAGATAGTAGAATAAAGCCATACTGCCAATCATTAATATGCACGGCATACGATGATTGGACGAGAACCCGCACATGGGCCGTTGACGGCCATGTAAGGATTACTGGGGTTCGGAGGGGGGTCACACAGCAAGGTATCCCGATTTGGAATGCCCTCGGGGCAAGAAGCAAATGCTGGGATAGTCAAAATCCCCAGTTTAGTTCAGCTTTAAG
Source organism: Gastrophryne carolinensis (assembly GCA_027917425.1). Taxonomy (NCBI): domain Eukaryota; kingdom Metazoa; phylum Chordata; class Amphibia; order Anura; family Microhylidae; genus Gastrophryne; species Gastrophryne carolinensis. The sequence goes on from CM051239.1 coordinate 422,257,307, forward strand.
GGGGAACACTGTTTTTTTTTTTTCTGTCTTATGACCTCTGGCGGTGCTGCAGGCAGCGTTAAGGTGGGCCAGTGAGCCCTGAGTTAAGGTGGGTCAATGAGCCCAGAGTGCACTGGGCTAAACGCCCTTTAGAGTTCAAACAGGGCAATCAGCCCTAGGTTCCCAGTTGCACCAATCACCACATTCCCCCTCCCCAGCCAATCCAATTAGCCCCCATCAGATAAAAGTGTTTTCCCACACTTACTCCTTGCCCGTGATAGCGTGCTGCTGGGTGTCTTTATCATACTCTGTATGATATGTATTCGAAGTTTAGGTTCATTTAACTAAGAAATTAATGGGGATCATGAATTTCTTGGTTACAAAATGATAACATGCATATTGTGTGAGTTATATCAATTTATAGAATATTTATGGGTTGTGGGCAGTACATGCAGACACGCCCAGGAGGCTGGGAATGCTGGCCACACCCCTAGTGTTAGTAGATTAGGACGATGGTGCAGATTGATTAGGACGATGGGATATTGAGTTGATGGATGGACCCCCCCCTACCTGATGGCAAGTATCTCTCGCTCTCCATTATCTCTTGCTCTCCATTATAATATGTATTGTACTGTAACTAACGTATAACGTACTTTATTTTATCATGTAACAACTGCCTGTAATATCTAAGGTTATCTGGGGAAACTTCATGAACATATTGGGTTAGTGAAGGTTATTTACTGTGCTGGTAAATTTGAGTAAGATATTTATTGGGACATTTCACTGGATGTATGCGGATAGCCTCAACGACTATTGGTTTGTATCAGATTGATAGTATTTGCGATATTTATAATATTAAAGTGGACCAACACCCAGGATTTTGACTATCCTGGGTTTTGGGCCACTTCGGTGGGGCACCCCGATCAGGGGTGCCCCGCTGTGTGAAACCCCCCAGAACGCCCCAAAAACTCACCTCTCCCCGCTCCCACGTGACCGCTCCAGCCAATCACAGCGCGCGTCCAAGGCCGCTTGGACGCGCATAGCAGCTCAGCGGCTCTGAGCGCTGGAGGCCGCGTCTCGCGCTTCCCTCTAACAGGGAGCGCGTCTGCGCCGGCCATTCACGAACGTCCAGCGCGGGTGCGCGCCCTGCTAGAGGGAAGCGCCGATGGAACGGGGCTGAGGTAAGGTTTGTGGGCCTCCTGGGGGGTTCCTCCCCGCGGGACATCCCGATTTCGGATGCCCTGCGGGGAGGGATCTGATTGGTCCGGGAATCTTATAGATTCCCGGGCCGATCCCCCCTGGGTGTTGGTCCACTATAATCTCTCTTAAAAATATTGGAGATTCATGGGCAGCAAATATTAATTCAAATCATATTTCCTTCTTTGGTGTAGATTTGCTTCAATGCAGACCTAAAATAAAATGACTTTAATATGCCTTTTGCCCCCCCCCCAAATAGGGATGACCCTCCTGTAAAATATCACATAGGGGTGAGTAAAACTGTCCATTTTGGGGGTCCCTAGGGATCTTTACCCACAAACACATTCAGAATAAGGATGCCCTGGGCTGGGTAGGTGTTTTGAGGGATCTAAAGTCATTGTATCACTTACCCGGGACTCACGTTTTAGGTGATTTTTTTATGATTCCGTTTAGGAGTTAGTTTTTGAATATACATTTGCACACAGCTCCAGCACTTTACGTTGCACATTGCACTTTGTTCATTGAATGTATTATACTCCTTGCACATTAGATTTATAATATTAGGGAATATTGTTAATTATTAGGGATTAATATTCATGTTGTTTGTTGTTCAGCTTTTTACCCAGGGGTGATTACCTGCCATGTAATTATGTATGTTTGTGATCGGATCCGTTTTAAATTAAATTAGTGATGTCTTTCTTTGACTGATTGGATTGGATTGATTTGATCTTTAGGGGATTATTTTGGTGCAGGGATTTGTCCCTGAGCAGCTGCTGGATATATTCTGTTGTGGTTTCACCTTGTTAAAGGGAATATTCTAAGTATGTCACACACCCCGCTTCAAGATAATCATTACATGTGGGTAGTATGGTCTGAAGAGGGCGATTTGCAGAGATGATTGGAGGAAAGAAAGCCCCTCCCAGTCCATAAATACCTGGGACCTCCCACTCATTACCCAGTTTTCCATCTCTGCAGACGGCGAGCAAGTCAGAAGATGATGTCTCCTCCTTGCACAGGGGGATTTCAGGTAGCCGGGTTTATTCCCGGCCCGCTTTTCTCTCTATTTCCACCCGGTTATGTTTTTTATAAGTCCCAATACACATGCCTCCCAGTCTAGGCTGTATCCCGGGTGAGGGTAGAATGGCACTTTTAGTGCTCTGGAGCCATGCTCCACCGTGAGACCCTGTACCAGAGGGTAGGCGGTTATCCGGGCTGGTGACCCCGGTTTGGAATGCCCTGTCCCTTGGCCCCCCTTTCCTGATGCCCTTCTCCTGTGGTGGTGGGGATAAAATGTCGGGGGCCACCTTTTTTACCTCAGAGTTAGGATTTATTTATTGTGCATTGTTTCACTGCTACTGGCGCCAGAGCTGAGGAGAACTTTTCTCCTCAGAAGTTGTAGTTGGGGGGTGGGGCCGGCTGTTGGCGCTGGCTTGTCCCCCTGGCTTTACTGTTTTTTGTTGCGGTGACTACCGCAATGGCCGCGGCGCGGTTATTTGCGCTGGCGGTTCCATTAATCTTGTGAGGGGAGATCTCCCCTCACGCGCTGGCCACAGTGGGCGGGGCCGGGCGATTGCGCGTCGCCGCGGCCCGCACCCATTACATCCCTGGGGTCTTTGTGGTTACCGGCGCCGCGGCTGCTGTTCTTGCCATGGCGCCGGTATATGTGTGCGCTATAGTGTTTTTCTGAGGTAATTTACCTCACACATTTTGCCATTAGGGGCGCAGACCCACTGCGGAGCCCGCTTTCCGCTCTGTAAGGGGGCGGAGCTACGCATATCGCGCGCTCAGCGCTGGCCACGCCCACAGGCTCCTCTCTGCCTCTGTGAGCTGCGTGTGTGGTGGACGCCATTTACCTCACGCAGGAAGGCACAGTGAGTGGCCCTATGGGCCCTATATATATATATATATATTTACTTATATGTAACCCTTTATATCCGGCAGTCTTTCAGGTAGAACGCCTTAGGTTTTAAGGGGTCTTCTTCCGGTCCTTGGGTCCCTGGGTTAAATTCCATGTTAAAATCCTCCCACTTGGGACAATTATAAGGGCATCCCGGGTTGCTTACTAGCGTAATTCCCTCGGTCATTGCGACTACATATAAGTTCACCGTATGGAGGCATCCCCAGATACCGGGCTCCCCTCGGGGCAATCCCGGAAGTCCATGGGCTGTGGGGTATCCCTAACAGGGGATGACGTATTTCTATGTATACTATGTGCACAGCAGACTATTACACGGCAGTCAGAACCCCAGACGTCTGGGTCAGCACCGCCGGCGTCATCCCCTTCCCACCCCGTCTTGGCCCGTGTCCCGCGTGACGTTGTCACGGGTGGGCAGTCGCAATCTGATGTGTGTGCTAGATTGACTAATATTGAAAAATGTATTTCTTCTGCGGTTGCCAAGAAGGCTCCAGCTAAGAGAAAGCATTTGTCACCGGTCCCACCGACATTTGAATATGACGATGAGGATCGCCTGGATTGGTCAGATTACTCCCCTCTGGAGGAAGGGGAGCTATTTGACGAATCGGATTATTCGGACGACCAGCTATTCGTTGGTGCGGACTCTGAGAAGGGGTCAGGGAGTTCTTTGGATACTCCTAACGTCCTTGCTCAGATGTTTGAGGTTCTGGCTATTTCTCCTCCAGAGGTTGCTCCTCATCAACAAGGGGAGTTTTATGAGGAATCCAAGCCGCGCTTGGAATTCCCTAATCAAAGGCATTTTGATAAGATTATTTCTAAGGAATGGGAGAGGCCGGCTCAGCTCCCAGGCATTCTTCAGAGTTGGGATAAAAGATATCCTTTCCCTTCGGACACGGTTAAGCGCTGGACGTCCCCCCCTGAGGTGGATGCACCAATTCTGGGGTTATCCAATTCAGCCGTTTTTGAATAACCCCGATTGCTCTTCTCTTAAAGATGGAGGGGATAAACGAATTGGCCAGATGGCTTGTCATGGTTTCGCCAGTATTGGGGCAGCCATACGGCCCTTTTTGCGCTTCATCTCTGCTGGTGGTGGCTACCAGGTCGGTGGTCAGAGACTTGTTGTCATCTTCCGGTTTGCACCCGGACAGTGACAAATTTCTGGGACTTAAACGTTGTGAGTTATTCTTGTCTTTCATGTTAGCCGCCTTGGAGAGCTTCTGCTCTGATGGTGACTATAAGGCGTTCAGTTTGGTTGCGCCAGTGGGCGGCCGACTTTGGGCCAAAAAAGTCGCTGACGTCTCTCCCATTCGTGGGGCTATGGCTTTTTGGAGAAAAATTGGATTCAGTAGCTAAGGGGGGTAAGTTACCTCAACGCAAGAAGCACCGACGTCCCTTTCGCGGGGCGGCTTCTTTCAATCATTCCTTTCGCGGATCCAGAGCAGGAAGAGGTTTCGCCTTCCCTTCCACTAGAGGAGATTCCTGGAATAGGGGCAGAGGACGTGCCCGCTCAGGATACAACTGGGGTTCATAACCCAAAACCTGCGAACAAGCCTGCTCAGCAATGAGGGGGCGCCCTCACCCGTGCGGGTGGGGGGACAGCTGCGACACTTCTCTCTGATCTGGATTCGGGAGGTTTCGGACAAACGGATCCGGGAAGTCGTGTCTTCCGGCTACAAGTTGGAGTTCGAGTCCCGTCCTCCTCCGCTTTTCTTCAGGTCTAGGGTGCCCCCGGACGCACCTGGCGCACAGGGGCTTCGGGAGGCGCTTTTCAAGTCTTCTGGAGATATAGGTCATCTCGCCAGTGCCCCTATCAGATCAGGGTCGGGGTTTTTACTCAAATCTGTTCACGGTCCCCAAAAAGGATGGCTCTATCTGGCCCATCCTGGATCTGAAGATCCTCAACAGGTTTATCAGGCTGCGAAAATTTCGCATGGAATCGCGTCGTTCAGCTATCCGCGCTCTCCGTCAGGGGGACTTCATGACGTCCATAGACGTCAAGGACGCTTTCCTCCATGTTCCGATTTTTTCCCGCGCACCAGAGATTCCTCAGGTTTGTGGTGGAAGATCGGCACTTTCAGTTTGTAGCTCTTCCTTTTGGTCTCACCACAGCTCCAAGGGTTTTTCACCAAGGTGCTCGCTGGGGTGATGGCTCTTCTTAGAGCGCAGGGAATTCGCATAGTGCCATATCTGGACGATCTCCTCATCATGGCATCATCATTCAGCCAAGCGGAATTGGACACCAGGACGGTAATATCCACACTGGAGAGGTTCTGCTGGGTGACCAACTATCCCAAGTCCTCCTTTTACCCGTCCAGGATAGTATCCTTTCTGGGAATGTCTCTGGATACAGATCAGGCCAGAGTGTTCCTTCTTCAATCCAAGGTTCTTTTGATTCAGGAATTGATTCGGTCGCTCATGTCCATTCCTTGTCCGACCATTCGACTAGGAATGAGACTGGTGGGGTTGATGGTGGCCTCCTTCGAGGCAGTCCCCTTTGCCCAGTTTCACACGAGGACGCTACAACTCCATCTATTGTCTGTCTGGGACAGATCTCCTCTGTCGCTGGATCAAATCTTTCTGATGTCTCGCCGACCACTCAGGTGGTGGCTGAACTCAACCAATCTGTTGAAGGGCAGGTCTTTTCAGACTCCTCGTTGGAGGTGGTCACCACGGATGCCAGCCTCTCAGGATGGGGGGGCTTCTGGAATGATCTGCAATTTCAGGGGTTGTGGGGACCCCTGGAAGCCCACGAGCCTATCAACATTCTGGAATTGAGAGCCATCAGAATGGTTCTTTTTCGTCTGACTCATCTCCTGCAGGGCTTGCCGGTCCAGGTTCGGTTGGACAATCGGACGGCGGTTGCCTACATCAATCACCAGGGAGGGACTCGCAGCAGGAGTGCCCTCAGGGAAGTGTCATTGATTCTGGACTGGGCGGAGAGCCACGTCCCGTGCATCTCGGCAGTTCACATTCCGGGAGTAGAGAACTCGGAGGCGGACTCTCTGAATGGGTGGTCAGCCCGCAAGGGGGAGTGGCCTCTCAGTCCCAAGGTGTTTCGTTCAATTTGTCTCAGGTGGGGTTCACCGATGGTGGACCTCTTTGCCTCCCGTCACAATCACAAACTTCTGGCATCTGTGTCTCTGGCGAAGGATCCGCTAGCCTTCGCGACGGACGCCGTGTCCCTGAACTGGAGGGATCTGGGGTTTCTGTATCTGTTCCCTCCGTTTCCCATGGTAGCCAGAGTAGTGCGCAAGCTGGCTCTGGAAGGAGCGTCAGCAATTCTGGCGGCTCCAAGGTGGCCAAGACAGGTTTGGTTCGCAGACGTGGTAAGGTTAGCAGAAGATCAGTTCGTTCTGCCCCTGCTGCCGGATCTGCACACACAGGGTCATCTACGTTGCCCCAATTTACCAACGCTGGCTTTGACGGCGTGGCTGCGGAAACCTCCATCTTGAAGGAGGAAGGTCTTTAGGAAGAGGTTTTCTTCTTCCGTTTACTATAGGACTTGGAGGTCTTATATTGATTGGTGTGAGACTAGGGCTTTCCCTTGCAGGGAATTCTCTATTTCTAGAATCCTGGAGTTCCTGCTACACGGTTTGGATCTAGGGCTCCAACTTAATACTCTGAAGGGGCAGGTGTCTGCCCTGGCGGTGTTTTTCCAAATCTTTTGCGCTTCATCCGCTGGTTAAGACCTTTTTCCAGGGGGTTACGCACGTGCGCCCCCCTAGGAAGGCTCTGATTCCGGTTTGGGATTTGAATTTGGTTCTTTCTGCTCTTCAGGGTCCTCCCTTTGAGCCCTTGCATGATATTGCCTTGTCTTCCCTTACTCAGAAGGTGGCCTTTTTGGTAGCTATCACTTCTGTTCGGCGTGTTTCTAAGTTGGCGGCTCTGTCCATTCAGGTCCCGTATTTTGAAAGACATCAGGACAAGGTGGTTTTCCGTTTTAACCCGGATTTCCTTCCTAAGGTGGTTTCTGCCTTTTCACTTAAACCAAGACATTGTTTTGCCCTCTCTGTGTCCTAATCCCAGTAACGAAAAGGAGAGGGTCCTGCATTCCCTGGATGTGGTTCGAGTTGTGAAGTACTATTTGGTGGTAACGTCTGCCTTTCGTAAGACTGATGCCTTCTTTGTGGTACCCTCTGGGCCCAAGAAAGGTTTTGGCGCCCGCTAAGTCTTCCATCAGTAAGTGGATTCGTCAGGCCATTGTCGGGGCCTTTTCTGCTAAGGGGAGAAATCCTCCCCTTCGTGTTACAGCTCATTCTACTCGTGCGGTTGGGGCTTCCTGGGCTTTTCAGCACCAGGCTTCTGTTGAGCAAGTTTGCAAGGCCGCTACCTGGTCTTCTGTTCACACTTTTTCAAAGTTTTTACAAGGGTGATGTTTGGGCCTCAGCGGATGCTGTTTTTGGCCGCAAAGTTCTGCAGGCTGCAGTAGTTTAAGTTGTGCTTTATGCCTTGTTTTGGATCCCCACCCTTTATGGACACTGCTTTTGGATGTCCCACATGTAATGATTATCTTGAAGCGGGGTGTGTGACATACTTAGAATAATACCATTTTGTGAATACTCACCTTGTAAAATGGGTATTATAAGTATGTCACACACCCCGCTTCAACCCGCCCTTTTGTATTCTGGATCCATCGTTTTGTGAACCTTGCGTTGTTATGACTAATATTTGGCTCTTCCTGGTCCCTTACCTTACTGCTTTCTTTATACTGGGTAATGAGTGGGAGGTCCCAGGTATTTATGGACTGGGAGGGGCTTTCTTTCCTCCAATCATCTCTGCAAATCGCCCTCTTCAGACCATACTACCCACATGTAATGATTATCTTGAAGCGGGGTGTGTGACATACTTATAATACCCATTTTACAAGGTGAGTATTCACAAAATGGTATTATCTCCAGCACATATTTCCCCTATACTCATATTGGATTAGTGGTGCAGCGGACATTCTCTCAGGTGTTTACTTTAGGTCCGCTTTAAGGCTTTGATCATTTGTACATTATATACACATTCTTATGTATGTATCACTATACAGTTGCCGAGTGCAACACTTACCGGGGGGCCGAGTTTTCCAGGTTTGCCAGGGAAGCCGATTTCACCGGGTAATCCCTAAAGAAAGGCGAATACACGTTATCATTACTTGTGTCTTTCTCACGTATCCAGCTTGTGTTATATCTGTAGGAACAAATCAAGGCAACTGCATTTGCTCTTATCATTTCGAAAATACCAGCAGGTCCAGCTGCCTTGATTTATTCCTACAGTTATTTATTTCTTTATTTAAAGAGGAACAAAAGCCAAGAATTTCAGTTTCTTGGGTATTATTCCTCTCTAGCCGGGCATCCTGATTTGGGATGCCCCCTGTGTCCACTCCCCAGGATCACCATAAGTAGAGACTACTGCCCGGAGCATCTATGGAATGAGGTGCAGTCCCCTGTCCAGACATTCAGACAGGCTGGGGACGGGAGCACGCCCATGTTTAAAGGAAAACTGGGGTCGCGGACGCTCCTGCTTACTATTGCCGAGCTCTGGGCCTAAACAGAGCCATATGACTGATCATTAATATGCACGGCAAATGGCCCTGATTGGACGATAGCCTGTGCATGCACCGTTGGACCGGTGAAAGGTGTGTGGGTGTGTGTAACATGACAGACATGCTGATCACTTTTCTGAGATAAATCTCTCTCTCAGTCTGGTTTGGGCTTCTTATAGCAAACTGCTGACAGCCTGCATTGTGTGGAGGGACAATATCACACAGGCACACTGCTGCCATGCTGCATCAGTGCTGCTCCTGCCTCAACGCCAGGAGAGGGTGGCAGGGTGAGGGGGGTTGTTTTTTGACTGGACTTTAAAAATTGTATTGTATCAACATTCATCATTGTAAACAATTTTGTGGCAACCGAGGCCATTGACTTACTATTATACATAGTTACACTCATCCCCTCCAGCAGCTGATGATTCAGTGTGTGGGTGTGTGTAACATGACAGACATGCTGATCACTTTTCTGAGATAAATCTCTCTCTCAGTCTGGTGTGAGCTTCTTATAGCAAAATCCCAAACTGCTGACAGCCTGCATTGTGTGGAGAAACAATATCACACAGGCACACTGCTGCCATGCTGCATCTGTGCTGCTCCTGCCTCAATGCCAGGAGAGGGTGGCAGGGTGGGGGGGGGGTTGTTTTTGACTGGACTTTAATAACTGTATTGTATCAACATTCATCATTGTAAACAACTATGTGGCAGCCGAGGCCATTGACTTACTATGATACATAGTTACACTCACCCCCTCCAGCAGCTGGTGATTCAGTGTGTGGGTGTGTGTAACATGACAGACATGCTGATCACTTTTCTGAGATAAATAGCTTACATCACTGACTGCGAGAGGGAGCAATCTACTAAACTTTGATTTTTTCGACTGGAGGTCTGCTTTAAACGCATATGAATATGAAATTCTATTATTTTATATACTACAGAAAAGGAAATATTTGACTAATATAGAATCATTTATTAGGGTAAGTCAACTTTCGATTCGGTGTATTTCTTTTTTTATGCCAAAAGGATTTGCCCCAGGCGGTTAGCTGATCCATTGTGTCTTATGGAAGCAGTTTTCACTACCTGCAATCGGTTGCTATTGGCAATGTACACCAAGAAGAGAGCAGTGAGTCCTGTATACACAGAACACTGCTGCTATGGCCACAGCTGAGGTGAGGGAGCTCACCCACACTTACACATGCCCAGCAACAGCGTCCTGTGCAACTATCTGCCATCTGTTGCTATTAGCTACTGCTTACATTAGAAAACATTTAGAAATACAGACCAGCTTAGCATTTTGAAAGTGGACCCAAACCCCACGGCCATCGGCTTTATAAGATTCAGTGAAATTTTGGCTCAGGCTCAAGTTGAACTGTGTGTTGGGGGCTACACCCGGCCCAGCAGGAAATCTCCCTGTGCTCCCTCTCTCTAGTCTGCCCCTGCTCACCTCTGCTTAAAGCGGGCCTTCACCCTGAATAAGAGCCTATCTTATGTTTCCCACACCCTGTACATACAGATTGCTCACATTAATCCGGACCTTCACCCTGACCTTCACCCTTTTCCCCACCCTGTACATACAGATTGCTCACATTAATCCGGACCTTCACCCTGAATAAGAGCCTATGTTATATGTTTCCTACACCCTGTACATACAGATTGCTCACATTAATCCGGACCTTCACCCTGAATAAGAGCCTATCTTATATGTTCCCACACCCTGTACATACAGATTGCTCACATTAATCTGGACCTTCACCCTGAATAAGAGCCTATCTTATATGTTTCCCACACCCTGTACATACAGATTGCTCACATTAATCCGGACCTTCACCCTGAATAAGAGTCTATCTTATATGTTTCCCACACCCTGTACATACAGATTGCTCACATTAATCCGGACCTTCACCCTGAATAAGAGTCTATCTTATATGTTTCCCACACCCTGTACATACAGATTGCCCACATTAATCCGGACCTTCACCCTGAATAAGAGTCTATCTTATATGTTTCCCACACCCTGTACATACAGATTGCTCACATTAATCCGGACCTTCACCCTGAATAAGAGTCTATCTTATATGTTTCCCACACCCTGTACATACAGATTGCTCACATTAATCCGGACCTTCACCCTGAATAAGAGTCTATCTTATATGTTTCCCACACCCTGTACATACAGATTGCTCACATTAATCCGGACCTTCACCCTGAATAAGAGTCTATCTTATATGTTTCCCACACCCTGTACATACAGATTGCTCACATTAATCCGGACCTTCACCCTGAATAAGAGTCTATCTTATATGTTTCCCACACCCTGTACATACAGATTGCTCACATTAATCCGGACCTTCACCCTGAATAAGAGTCTATCTTATATGTTTCCCACACCCTGTACATACAGATTGCTCACATTAATCCGGACCTTCACCCTGAATAAGAGTCTATCTTATATGTTTCCCACACCCTGTACATACAGATTGCTCACATTAATCCGGACCTTCACCCTGAATAAGAGTCTATCTTATATGTTTCCCACACCCTGTACATACAGATTGCCCACATTAAAAATCATCCTACCTGCATCTACTGCATGTTATGAGCCTTTAAACATCCAAAATGGCGGCTCATGGAGCATCAGGCAGCCTGCAAACAGGAAGTGTCTGAGCGTATCGCTATGCATTCTGGGATTGTTGTCCCTTCCCTGACCCCAGCTCTGCTCTGTCTGAGCAAAGCACAGCTATAACCTGCCCCCCTGTACTTTATCCCGCTCTCCTCTCCTCAGTAAGTGTGATGCTTCTGGGTCAAGATGGCGGCGCCCGTATCCTAGAGTCCTGAACAGAGTTGCATCACAGCGGGGGAAAGAATAATAAGTGACTAAAAACTACAAATCTATTAATGTTAGATGCTGGGGAATAGATTTTGAGGGTTTGGGCTTTTCATTAAATCATGGTGAAGGTCCGGCATTAACTGATCGGCACCTAAACAAGCGACTGTACTCACCATTTATTATCATATTATTATTAGTAATAATTAACCCAAAACATGATGAATGGAATATAACAGTAATATACTAATACCTACCTGGATGCCGGCTTCACCCGGGGGTCCGGCTACACCCGCTGCTCCGGGGGGGCCCTGGAAAACAGAAGAAAGGGTATTACTATAGAGGTACAGCCCCCAGGGGGCGCCATTCTGCGACATCACCGCCACAGCAGCTTCTATAACGTGCACCATCCTCATCAGCACAAGACTCCGCTATTGGCTCATCATCACACCCTGGGCCCTGCATCCTGGAAGGGTTTCCTTTCTGCCTCTTTCTTTCTTTTCCGTCATTTCTTCTTTCTGTCATTCATTCTTTCCCCCCTTCCGTCCTTGTATCCTTCCTTCCTTTCTTTCTTTTTCTTCCCTTGTTTGTGTCTTTTGCTTTTTTTTTTTTTTCCTCTTATTTTTTTTCTTTTACTTCCCCTTCTTTATTTTCCTTTTCTTTTCTCTTTCTTTCATTTCCTTCCTTTCTGCAATTCCTTCCTTTCCTACTTTATTTTATTTCTATTATTACATTTTTGTTTGTTTTCCTTTCTTCATTCTATTTCTTTATTTTATCATTCCTTCTATTTATTTTGCTTTCTTTCTTTCTTTCAATTTCCTCTCTGCCTTTTCCTTACCTTCTATATTTTCCTCTTCCTTCCTTCCTTCCTTCCTTGTCATACCTTCCTTCATTTCCTTATTTATTTCTTCCTGCCGGTGTCTCTCTCTTTGTTTTCCTTTCTTAATTCATTCCCTTCCTTTTGTTCTTTCTTTCCTTTTTGTTTTTTTCTTTTACTCCCCCTTCTTTCTTTTCCGTCATTTCTTGTTTCTGTCATTCATTCTTTCCCCCCTTCCGTCCTTGTATCCGTCCTTCCTTTCTCTCTTTCCTTCTTTTCCTTCCCTTGTTTGTGTCTTTTGCTTTTTTTTTATTTCCTCTTTATTTTCCTTTTCTTTTCTCTTTCTTTCATTTCCTTCCTTTCTGCAATTCCTTCCTTTCCTTCTTTATTTTTTTCTATTATTACATTTTTGTTTGTTTTCCTTTCTTCATTCTATTTCTTTATTTTATCATTCCTTCTATTTATTTTGCTTTGTTTCTTTCAATTTCCTCTCTGCCTTTTCCTTACCTTCTATATTTTCCTCTTCCTTCCTTGTCATACCTTCCTTCATTTCCTTCTTTATTTCTTCCTGCCGGTGTCTCTCTCTTTCTTTTCCTTTCTTAATACATTCCCTTCCTTTTGTTCTTTCTTTCCTTCTTGGTTTTTTCTTTTACTCCCCCTTCTTTCTTTTCCGTCATTTCTTGTTTCTGTCATTCATTCTTTCCCCCCTTCCGTCCTTGTATCCGTCCTTCCTTTCTCTCTTTCTTTCTTTTCCTTCCCTTGTTTGTGTCTTTTGCTTTTTTTTTTATTCCCTCTTTATTTTCCTTTTCTTTTCTCTTTCTTTCATTTCCTTCCTTTCTGCAATTCCTTCCTTTCCTACTTTATTTTTTTTCTATTATTACATTTTTGTTTGTTTTCCTTTCTTCATTCTATTTCTTTATTTTATCATTCCTTCTATTTATTTTGCTTTCTTTCTTTCTTTCTTTCTCTTTCTTTTCTCTTTCTTTCTTTCTTTCTTTCTTTCTTTCTTTCTTTCTTTCTTTCTTTCTTTTTCAGCTCTGCCTTTTCCTTACCTTCTATATTTTCCCCTTCCTTCCTTCCTTCCTTCCTTCCTTCCTTCCTTCCTTCCTTCCTTCCTTCCTTCCTTCCTTCCTTCTCTAAATAAAGTAGAACCCAGGGTATAGCTATTCCCAGGGGTCACAAACAAGGAGCACAACCAATAGACAATGTATGAAAATGTATTAAGCAAAAAACAAACAATTAAAACAACAATTAGGACACATTAAAAAATAGCCTCCAATCGCCTGGTGCTAAATGAATATGAATACTCAGCCCTCAATAGGAACCCGTTTAGAATATAACTGCTAATTCTCCCAAAATGATATTATTGTCTTGTGAAACAAGAATAAAAAAAATCAAAAACAATTAATAAAATTCCTTTTTTGTGCCGGAATTTTTCCTTCCTTCCTTGTCATACCTTCCTTCATTTCCTTCTTTATTTCTTCCTGCCGGTGTCTCTCTCTTTCTTTTCCTTTCTTAATTCATTCCCTTCCTTTTGTTCTTTCTTTCCTTCTTAGTTTTTTTTCTTTTACTCCCCCTTCTTTCTTTTCCTACCTTTCTGCAATTCCTCCCTTCCTTTCCTTCTTTATTTCTTTCTGCCATTACCTTTTGTTTGTTTTCCTTCCTTTATTTCTAATTCTTTCTTTCATCATTCCTTCTATTTCTTTCCTTTCCCTTCTTTCTTTCCTTCTTACTTCCTTCAATTTTGGCATACATTCCTTCATTCCCTTCTTTATTTCTTTCTGCCATCGCCTATTTCTTACTTTTCCTTCCTTAATTCATTCCCGTTATTTCTTTCCTTTTTTCCTCCTTCTTTCTTATCTCTTGCTTTCTTTCTTTCTTTCCCTTCCTTTTTGCAGTACCTTCCTTCCTCTTCTTCTTTATTTCTTTCTGCCATTACCTTTTTGTTTGTTTTCCTTCCTCCATTTCTATTTATTTCAATCAGCATTCCTTCTATTTCTTTTTCTCCTTTCTTTCTTTCTTTCTTTGTTTCTTTCCTTTTTTATTTCCTTTTCTTCTTTTCCTTCCTTTCTGTCATCCCTCCCTTAATCTCCTTCTTTATTTCTTTATGCTGTCGCCTCTTTCTTTCTTTTCCTTCCTTAATTCATTCCCTTTCTTTTGTTCTTTCTTTCCTTTTTTCTTTTACTCCTTTTTTCCTTTTCTTTTTCTTTCTTTCTTTTCTTTCCTTCCTTCCTTTCCTTTTCCTCGTTTCGATTTCTTTCTTTCCTTGTTACTTTTTTTCTTTTCCTCCCTATCTTTATTTTCCTTTCCTTTTTTCCTTCCTTCCTCACTGTCTGTCATACCTTGCTTCATTTCCTTCTATATCTCTTTCTGACATTGCCTCATTTGTTCTTTTCTTTCCTTTCTTTCTTTTCTTTTTTTCTTTCTTTCTTTCTTTTCTTTCCTTCTTTCTATTTCTTTTTTCTTTCTTTCTTTCTTTCTTTCTTTCTGTCTTTCTTTCTTTTCTTTCTTTCTATTTCTTTTTTCTTTCTTTCTTTCTTTTCTTTCCTTCTTTCTATTTCTTTTCTTTCTTTCTATTTCTTTTTTCTTTCTTTCTTTCTCTCTTTCTCTCTTTCTTTCTTTCTTTCCTTCTTGAAAAACCTTTAGAGGGAGCTGCAGCACGTGGCACTATATCAGGGGCAATGGGACGGGGGCAGTATGAGGTGGGCACACTGGGGTGGGATGAATTAGGTAAAATTGTACCTTTCCCCCACACACACGGAGCATCACAACACACCACACGGGGCCCACTGTCACTCAAGGGCCCGGATAAACCTGGAGCCGACCCTAAGGAACACGCCCCCTGATGGGACACCAATAGCACAAGTGTCACATTATGACATCATCAGCTGATGGTATAAAGTACATAGAAAATAATGCACCTTATATATTCATTCATGCGCCACCTGGTGTCCGAAACCCTGTATAGCAGCTTCATCCATCACTTACATATCAATACATTGCAATACTAATAAATCCCTGGCGGGCCACTAAAAACCAGGGAGTAAGCACTATATAAAATATGGGTGGGGCACTGCCCGCAAAATCCGGCGCCCTGCTCAACCTAAAAAACCTAGAAAATATACAAACATACAGACAGCGGTTGTGCTGCAGGGCTGGCGCTTACAAACAGCCTTGGACCAAATTTATAGCCAAAAAATACAAAAAGTTTAATTGTCAATAAAATTCTGGCACATGACATAAATTCAGCAAAGAAAAACACATAAGGAACTGTACACATATATAAAATAGCAATTGCTGTTTAAAGTGAACCAACACCCAGGGGGGATCTATAAGATTCCCGGGCCGATCAGATCCCTCCCCGCGGGGCATCCGAAATCGGGATGTCCCGCAGGGTGAAACCCCGCAGGAAGCCCACAAACCTTACCTTAACCCCGTTACAACGGTGCATGTGCGGGCCGCGTCTCGCGCTTCCCTCTAGCAGGGCGCGCCGTTTGTGAATGGCCGACGTGGGCGCGCTCCCTGTTAGAGGGAAGCGCGAGACGCGGCCTCCAGCGCTCGGAGCCGATGTGGTTGGACACCGCTTGTGCGTGCATACCACAGCGGCTCTGAGCGCTCTGATTGGACAAGCGCCCGCGTAGGAGCGTGGGGAGGTGAGTGTTTACGGGCGTTCTGGGGGGTTTCACACAGCGGGGCCGATCGGGGTGCCTCACCGAAGTGGACCAGAACCCAGGATAGTCAAAATCCTGGGTGTTGGTCCACTTTAAAAATCTTATTATAATACCAAGGGCTGGATTAAAGTGGACCAAAACCCACGCCGATCAATACCCCCCCCCCCCCCCCGGGGCTTCCAAAATCGTGAAACCCCCCAGGTCGCCCTATAAACTTACCTTGCTTCCCGGTCCAAAGGCACATGCATGAGCCGCGGCCGCATCCCCACTGTCTCTCTAGCAGGACACATGGCCATGCCAGGCATCTATGAATGGCTGGCGCGGGCGCGCTCCCTGTTAGAGGGAAGTGGCCGCCAGTGCGCTCGGAGCCGTGGCTTAGCCGACGTGATGTCAGCATCTCCCAGCGCACTGATTGGACGAGTGGCCGTGCATGCGCCGTTGGACCAGGAAGAGGTGAGTTGGGCTCAGCGATCTGGGGTTTTCATGCAGTGGGACACCCCCCGATCAGGGGGGAAAGGACCCCGAAAGGACCAAAACCCAGGATAGCTCAGGAACTCCTGCTTTGCCATTCTGGGTGGGGGGTAGTGTAGTGGCCCGGCTGGTCCAACAAAAAACAATTTCCTGCAGTGAGCAGCCAGCGGCCTCGCGGACAGTCAGGCCAAATACTGGGCCAGATCATAACCCAAAGTTGGTGGAGGCCCCCTTTGCAGGGCAAGTGGTAGAGGCCCCGGGGTGTTTACCCCTTGTGTCCTACTCATATTCCAGCCCTGACAATACCTGTAACAGGGAGGCTGATTCATCATTAGCGGCAGGTAGCGACAGATGAGCGTCTGTAGCGGCATTTTCAGAGCGCCCGCTAGTAGTCGCTGTGCTCGGCCGTGGGTCGCTACTTTATAGCGACTCAGTCGCTGTTCAGTAATGTTGAATACATTGCGAGGAGTCACTATTTGACCAGTACAGCGCTGTATGGGAGCGCATGTTAGCGACTGCTCGTAGCGACCGACTCACACCATATTCAGCAAATATGCAGGCGGTGTGTTTAAAGTCTGTTTTTCAGCATCTATCCACTAGTAACAAAGCGAAAACATGGAATTACATTGTAACAACATTGTAACATGAACACTTTAATGGCAGACCTGTAAAATTTTAAAAATGAAAAAATTGGGAAAAAACTGCATTTTCAATGGCAGAAGAGGTCACAGAATTATTTGTGATTTTTTTGAAAAAAAAAAAAAAACCCGGTTTAAAGAGAAGAAAAGTTTCGTCTATTGAAATGTATGGGAGAGCGACAGGTAGCGAGAGGTCATACCTGGGGCTGTGCAAGGCTGCTTGATAAATGTGTAATTGCGTGCCGTGTCCGGCGTTGACCAGTCGCTATCTGTCGCTACCTGTCATTAACCAGGCGCTACCTGATGCTATCCCTTCTTAAATAAGGGCCAAAGTGTTTTCAGCCATGAGAAAGAGTAAAGGCGGACAAAGCTGTAAACAAGAAAGCCTGGTTTGCCCACCGACCCTACCCTAAATTGCACCCAGCAAAGCTTCATTGTATCTCCACACCCCCATCTAAAGGAGACCCCCGCCCACACTTACATTTTTCCGTATCATAACATTTTTGTTCCTGGGACCAATTTCAAAACGTAATAAAATAATATAACGCGGCTGAGTCACTTAACAAGTTGCCCGGCTCCTACTTCCACCGCAAGTTAAATCGATGAAACATTTTCTAGTTTAAAAATAAACAAGCTCTATTTATCTTATGAGAAGTGTGATTAATACCGAGCCGGGGATTTAATAGCCGCACAACTCCATAAAACGGTGACTCATGCCGCAGGGCCGATAATCGCGCAGTTATTTACGGCCGTATGGAAAATGAGGGTTTTCATTGTGAACATTAGAGGGAGCCCCAGGGCAAGGAACAGGAATGCTTGGATACAGTGGAAGTTCACTTCTATATTTGTGTTGTTTAATCGTATGGTATTTTATCTTGTTATTTGAAACAGCGCTTGGTATGCCGATATTTTACAGATGTGTCCCTCCTTAGCTTTTCTCATGGCTGTCGTGCAGCTAGGCTTTCTGGCACCTAGGGCAAAGATTTGAAATGGTGCCCCCCTGACCTGCTGCACCCGGGGCAAGTGCCCCCCTGTTCCCCCTAGCCACGCCCTGCTGTTGTGTGACATGGTCAGCATTTTCCAACTTGTTTTTGTGATTCTATTTGAAAGTAGGTCGAAACCTAAGCTGGCCGGTCCTGGAATCTAGTCGTTGCCCCTCCCCGGGGCATCCCAAATCAGGATGTCTCGCTGCGTGAATCCAGAAACCCCCCCCCCCCTTTCCCGGGCACCGCAAAACTCACCTTTTCCAGCGGCTCCCTTGGCAATGTAAACCGCATCCCCAGCATCTACGAGCTGCGCCCAGCCATTCAGAAACATGCCTGCGCCTGGGGGTGCACCCATTTTCACTACCGATCGCCGTAAATAGAGCCATTTTTCCAAGCATTGATATGCATGGCAAATGGCTCTGGTTTGTCGAGACCCAGCCCATGTGCTGTAAGACCGGGGAGCGGTAAATATGGGAGATCTGGACAGAATCAAAATCGTAAAAAGAAACAAAACCCAGAATAGTCTAATCCTTGGTTTTGTTTGCTTTAAAGTGATTTTAAAGGCGAAGGATAAAAAAAAGCAGTGCAGCGTTTTTTTAGAATTTGACCACAGCCTGGGCTACAGAGAAATGGCCACCACCTCCCGTGTGTGAGGACACTTGGTTGGCAGTGCTGGCACTAGACATATAGAAATTGCCAGCCTCAGATTCCTTAGACATAAGAAACAGGTTTAACTAAAGGCACAAGGCACAGAGCGCTCACCTCTGAAGATATCACAGTCCAGAATAAAGAAGTGCCAGCCATGAAGTACAAGCCTTAAAATCATCCATCCCTTAATAGAAGCACTTAAAAAGCCGTCACAGCATGTGGAGTTATAAAAAGCAGAAAGAGAGCAGGCCCCACGGCACTAGAAGTGTCCTCACACATGGGGGCCGGAGGCCATCTTTTTGTAGCCCTGGCTGGGGCCAAATTCAAACCCCCCTGCTGCTCCGCAGCTGAGAATAACAGGCTGAGGTGAGGGCAAACTTAGGCCCTTATTTAACAAGGGATAGCGACAGGTAGCGACTGGTGAGCGGCCGGTAATGACGGGCCCCGCCACGAGAACGCCGGCTCCCCACCACAATCACACATTTATCAAGCCGATCCTGCTTAGCGACTGAGATAGCGCCAGATAGCCACTCATTCATCATTATTCCAGCCTCAGCCCACAGCGCCAGCGTCCGACCTTGAACAGCGACAGGTATGACCTCTCGCTACCTGGCGCTCTCCAATGCATTTCAATGGAACAATCTTTAAATATTAATAATTAATTGTTATTAATGTTTTTTTTTTTTTTTTTTTTAAATGTGAAAAATTCTGTGACCACTTCTGCCATGTTAGATAATTTTTTTAAGGTAAAAAAAAAAAAAAAGAATTTGTACAGAATTGATATTACAGGTCTGATATTAATGTATTCATATTACAAAATTATTTCAAAAACTTTTTTTTTGGTTTCCAAAAATATGGTTGTTTGGGGGTTAAAAAACTACTTTTAACCCATCGGCGCCAGCGCTCTGGGGTTTAAACATGCATTTTACAGCGCGAGAATTTTTTGAGCGTGATTTTTTAATGAATATGGTGGGAGCCGGTCGCTAGGGCCAGTCGCTATCATGCGCTCCCATACAGCGTGGAACCTGTCAAATAGCGACTCCTCCCCCAATATTCAACATTACGGCAAAGCGACTGAGTCGCTATCAACTACCGAACAACGGCCAAGCACAGCGACTACTAGCGGGCGCTCTGAAAATGCCGCTACAGTCGCTCAACTGTCGCTACCTGGCGCTATTAATGAATCGGCCTCTTAGGTGAAGTGGGCCCATCAACCAGCTGTTCCATATTCGGGCAGGACGCTGAATTCCGGCTGAAGTCCGTGTTGGGGTTTGGGAACACGGGTTCAGTACGAACCCGAACTTTGCAGTTTGGGTTCGACCATCTCTACTCACAAAAGCTTCAAAGGAAAAATTGTGGGGAAATTAAGGGAAATCTTTTTTGCTTCCTAGCTTTCTTCTAGTGCATATTTTCAATAGGCTCTAATCGCTCCCAGCATGATATTGCGAAGAGAGTGGTGCAGCTAGTTTAGAACAATGGAATCCTATCAGGAACCATCGACATACAAATGGCAGAGCTAAGGAAAACTAAAATTAAAATCACTATAACAAGAATACCAAGCAGCATTAAAGTGGACCAAAGGAACCCAGGATTTTTACTACACTGGGTTTCGGTCCTTGCCCCCCGGGGGATTGGGGGTGCTGCCCTGTGTGAAACCCCCCACGTCGCCAAAACTAACTCACCTCTTCCCGGTCCTACGGTGGCCGTGTGACCGCTGACGTCCCTTCGTCTAAGCCGAGTGGCTCCGAGTACACTGACGTCCGTATTCCCCGTTACCCTCTAACAGGGCGCATGTCCTCGCTGGCCATTCACAAATGCCTGGACTTGCTACAGGGATATCAGGGATGCGGCCGACCTGGGGGGGGGGGGGGGGTGTCACACAGCAGGGCATCCCGATTTTGGATGAATTGATCGGCCTGGGAATCTTATAGATTCCTGGACCGATCGCGGGGGGTTTTGGTCCACTTTAAGGGCAGAAAACATCCAAACGCTAATGTACCTGGGCTGGGGGAGCAAAATAGCTTGAGCTTCCTAATCACACAAGGTAGATGACAATCCCGCTGGCAGGAGGGAAGGCGTAACTATGGTGTGACCTTATTATGGGATGTGTGATTCAGCCCGGCAGAGGTTGTAGTGGCAGCGCAGGGACGGCGGCGGTGCGGGGTGACTCATTGTATCATTGTGCGTTCAATCTGCCAGTGTGATGTTCAGGTCTGGACACCCTGCGGCGTTCATTGTGCGACCCCACCATCACAGCCGTCAGCGGAGAGTCATTCCTCACCCACACAATGACACAATGATGCAATACACCAGATGATATATATACAATTACTATATATATATATATATATATATATATATTGTATTTTTTTTTGTTTTTGCTAAATTGTGTTAGTTGGCCAGTGGTGCATTATGTAAACTTGTAAAGAGAACACACACATGCAGTGCAGCCCAAGGACAGCCTAAAGTGGACCAAAACCCAGGATTTTGACTATCTGATTCAGATGAAACCCCCCAGATCGCAACTTACCTCTTCCCAGTCCCACAGCACATGCGCAGGCGCTTGTCCAATCAGCTCGCTCGAAGCCGCTGACGTCAAGTCATCTAAGCCTTCGTCAAAGGCCAGCGTCTCCAAGCGAGCTGGCGGCCGCATCCCCCGCTTCCCTCTAACAGGGAGCGTGCCCACGCCGGCAATTCACAAATGCCTGGCATAGACACGCGCCCTACTAGAGGGAAAGCGGGGATGCAGCCGTGGCTCGCGCATGCGCCGTTGCACCGGAATGCAAGGTAAGTGAATGGGGTGAGCTGGGGGGTTTCATACAGCGGAGCATCCCGATTTTGGATGCCCCAGTGGGAGGGAATCAGCTCGGTGATCTTATAGATTCCCGGGCCGATCACGCTGGGTTTTGGTCCACTTTAAAGCGGAACAAAACCTGCCATTTTCACTATAACAGACATTGTTTCTTGCTCTGGGGGCATCCCAATTTGGGATACCCTGCTGTGTGAAACCCTCAGATCTCCCATAAAAAACTCACCTTTCCCCAGTCCCACAGCCCATGTGGGGGCTCTCGTCCAATCAGTGCTGTATGCCGTGCATTTTAATGATCAGCAATAGGGCTCTGTTTAGACGCAGAGCGCGGCACTGGGGAACAGGAGCATCCTCAGTTCCCTTGGGATTGGGAATCTGAATGACTGAGTGCAGGAGCGCGCCTCAGCCCAGAGATACTGGGGTTGCGACCGCGATTGTTTACATCACCGAGGGAGTCAACGGAAAAGGTGAGATATGCGACAACCTTGGAGTGGGGGGGGTCACACAGCCCAGCATCACAGTTTGGGATGCCCTAGGGGGAAGGCCAGGTTGAGTTTTGTTTCGCTTTTAAGTGCAGGGCAGCTTAAAGGGGAACAAAACTCAGAATCTTCACCAATCTGGGCATTGGTGGTTGCTCTCCAGACGGGCATCCCACTTTGGGCATCCAAAATCGTCTGTGTGAAATCTCCCGGATCACCTACAAGGTGCGCCTCTCCAGCAATCCCATGGCACATGTGTCCCAAGCCCAGGGACGGGGTTATGAGGCCCTTGCGCCACCACCAGATTTTGTGCCCAGGGGCCTCCACAACATATAACCCGGCCCTGCCCCAGCCTATCAGCAGCTCATGCCACGTTCAGTTTTTACTAGCTGCATTGAAGTCATAGGGGCAGAATAAAACTGGACAGAACGTGAGCAGCCGGCCATTCCCCCGTTCTAGGCATTAAGGAATGGCTGCTGTGGGTACATTATAAGTTTTGGGAGAATGGTGACCTCACCCTTTTATAATAATATTTTTGATTGGTTCACATAATGGGCTATATATAGAGAAAACAGATTCAAATGGAGGTATTAGGCCTATACCCCCCAAATTGTACCCATTTACTTGACCACATCTCCTTTAAAGTGGACCAACACCCAGGATTTTAACTATCCTGGGTTTTGGTCCACTTCGGTGGGGCACCCCGATCGGACAAGCAGAGCGCGTCCGCCGCCGCCTCCAGCGCGTCCCTCTTACAGGTAGCGCACCCGCGCCGGCCATTCACAAACGGCCAGCACGGGAGCGCGCCCTGCTAGAGGGACGCACGGGAGGCGGCGGACGCGCATGCGCCGCTGTAACGTGGAAAAGGTAAGATTTGTTGGCTTCCTGGGGGGTTTCACCCCGCGGGACATCCCGATTTCGGATGCCCTGCGGGGAGGGATCTGATCGGCCCGGGAATCTTATAGATCCCCCCTGGGTGTTGGTCCACTTTAAGGAGAGATACTGTGTCTTTCAATGAGCTGTTATATTGCTTCCTTTTATAAGCTGCACAAATACAAGATAAAAAAGGGGGAATTAACAGTGGAGCTGTATATTACACTGCACAGTGGAGTCACTATTATTTATTATTATTATCTTTGCACAGTGCAAGGGGCATTTAGAAAGCTGATTAAAGCGAAACTTCTTTTTTTATGGAATGCAAACTATGAGAATCTGTAGAATATAACTTTGTAATTATGCACGGCAAATTAAATTTTTGGTATGGATTATATACGGATAAGGTTTTTAATACTTGCCCATCCTATACCAAAAATTGGCACCACGAACTGGGTAGTGAGATAGATCAAGAAAAATGGCGGAGGATGTGGAACGCTTCCTTTGGTTGCTCGGCGTCTGTGACTTTAAGGCTAATGTAAAACTAATGGCAAGATGGTATATGGTCCCAGAGAGAATGAAACACTTTTCCACTGAGTTCCAGGGGAACTGCTTCGGGGGGCGCCTCTCTCCGGGGTCGTACTGGCATGTGTGGTGGGATTGCCCAGTAGTTAGGGGATTTTGGTCAAGAATCTTAAGAGTTCTCAGCAAGGTATGTGGTAGATCTGTGGTCAGAGACCCTTGGGTAGCTCTCCTCAACGCCCCAATCCCCCACAGTTCTAGACTGAAAAAGCAGTTGATGTATTATATCCTATCAGGGGCAAAGCTGGTGATAGCGGGGGCTTGGAGGTCCCCCACCTTGTATTATATCCTATCAGGGGCAAAGCTGGTGATAGCTGGGGCTTGGAGGTCCCCCACCTTGTATTATATCCTATCAGGGGCAAAGCTGGTGATAGCTGGGGCTTGGAGGTCCCCCACCTTGTATTATATACTATCAGGGGCAAAGCTGGTGATATCTGGGGCTTGGAGGTCCCCCACCTTGTATTATATCCTATCAGGGGCAAAGCTGGTGATAGCTGGGGCTTGGAGGTCCCCCACCTTGTATTATATCCTATCAGGGGCAAAGCTGGTGATATCTGGGGCTTGGAGGTCCCCCACCTTGTATTATATCCTATCAGGGGCAAAGCTGGTGATAGCTGGGGCTTGGAGGTCTCCCACCTTGTATTATATCCTATCAGGGGCAAAGCTGGTGATAGCTGGGACTTGGAGGTCCCCCACCTTGTATTATATCCTATCAGGGGCAAAGCTGGTGATAGCTAGGGCTTGGAGGGCACCCACCTTGTATTATATCCTATCAGGGGCAAAGCTGGTGATAGCTGGGACTTGGAGGTCCCCCACCTTGTATTATATCCTATCAGGGGCAAAGCTGGTGATAGCTGGGGCTTGGAGGTCCCCCACCTTGTATTATATCCTATCAGGGGCAAAGCTGGTGATAGCTGGGGGTTGGAGGTCTCCCACCTTGTATTATATCCTATCAGGGGCAAAGCTGGTGATAGCTGGGACTTGGAGGTCCCCCACCTTGTATTATATCCTATCAGGGGCAAAGCTGGTGATAGCTGGGGCTTGGAGGTCCCCCACCTTGTATTATATCCTATCAGGGGCGAAGCTGGTGATAGCTGGGGCTTGGGGGTCTCCCACCTTGTATTATATCCTATCAGGGGCAAAGCTGGTGATAGCTGGGGCTTGGGGGTCTCCCACCTTGTATTATATCCTATCAGGGGCAAAGCTGGTGATAGCTGGGGCTTGGAGGTCCCCCACCTTGTATTATATCCTATCAGGGGCGAAGCTGGTGATAGCTGGGGCTTGGAGGGCCCCCACCTTGTATTATATCCTATCAGGGGCAAAGCTGGTGATAGATGGGGCTTGGAGGTCTCCCACCTTGTATTATATCCTATCAGGGGCAAAGCTGGTGATAGCTGGGACTTGGGGGTTTCCCACCTTGTATTATATCCTATCAGGGGAAAAGCTGGTGATAGCTGAGGCTTGGAGGTCTCCCACCTTGTATTATATCCTATTAGGGGCAAAGCTGGTGATAGCTGGGGCTTGGAGGTACCCAACCTTGTATTATATCCTATCAGGGGCAAAGCTGGTGATAGCTGGGGCTTGGAGGTCCCCCACCTTGTATTATATCCTATCAGAGGCAAAGCTGGTGATAGCTGGGGCTTGGAGGTCTCCCACCTTGTATTATATCCTATCAGGGGCAAAGCTGGTGATAGCTGAGGCTTGGAGGTCTCCCACCTTGTATTATATCCTATTAGGGGCAAAGCTGGTGATAGCTGGGGCTTGGAGGTACCCAACCTTGTATTATATCCTATCAGGGGCAAAGCTGGTGATAGCTGGGGCTTGGAGGTCCCCCACCTTGTATTATATCCTATCAGAGGCAAAGCTGGTGATAGCTGGGGCTTGGAGGTCTCCCACCTTGTATTATATCCTATCAGGGGCAAAGCTGGTGATAGCTGGGACTTGGAGGTCCCCCACCTTGTATTATATCCTATCAGGGGCAAAGCTGGTGATAGATGGGGCTTGGAGGTCCCCCACCTTGTATTATATCCTATCAGGGGCAAAGCTGGTGATAGCTGGGGCTTGGAGGTCCCCCACCTTGTATTATATCCTATCAGGGGCAAAGCTGGTGATAGCTGGGGCTTGGAGGTCCCTCACCTTGTATTATATCCTATCAGGGGCAAAGCTGGTGATAGCTGGGACTTGGAGGTCCCCCACCTTGTGTTATATCCTATCAGGGGCAAAGCTGGTGATAGCTGGGGCTTGGAGGTCCCCCACCTTGTATTATATCCTATCAGGGGCGAAGCTGGTGATAGCTGGGGCTTGGAGGTCCCTCACCTTGTATTATATCCTATCAGGGGCAAAGCTGGTGATAGCTGGGGCTTGGAGGTCCCCCACCTTGTATTATATCCTATCAGGGGCGAAGCTGGTGATAGCTGGGGCTTGGAGGTCCCCCACCTTGTATTATATCCTATCAGGGGCAAAGCTGGTGACAGCTGGGGCTTGGAGGTCCTCCACCTTGTATTATATCCTATCGGGGCAAAGCTGGTGATAGCTGGGGCTTGGAGGTCTCCCACCTTGTATTATATCCTATCAGAGGCAAAGCTGGTGATAGATGGGGCTTGGAGGTCCCCCACCTTGTATTATATCCTATCAGGGGCAAAGCTGGTGATAGCTGGGGCTTGGAGGTCCACCACCTTGTATTATATCATATCAGGGGCGAAGCTGGTGATAGCTGGGGCTTGGAGGGCACCCACCTTGTATTATATCCTATCAGGGGCAAAGCTGGTGATAGCTGGGGCTTGGAGGTCCACCACCTTGTATTATATCATATCAGGGGTGAAGCTGGTGATAGCTGGGGCTTGGAGGGCACCCACCTTGTATTATATCCTATCAGGGGCAAAGCTGGTGATAGATGGGGCTTGGAGGTCTCCCACCTTGTATTATATCCTATCAGGGGCAAAGCTGGTGATAGCTGGGGCTTGGAGGTCCCCCACCTTGTATTATATCCTATCAGAGGCAAAGCTGGTGATAGCTGGGGCTTGGAGGTCCCCCACCTTGTATTATATCCTATCAGGGGCAAAGCTGGTGATAGCTGGGGGTTGGAGGTCTCCCACCTTGTATTATATCCTATCAGGGGCAAAGCTGGTGATAGCTGGGACTTGGAGGTCCCCCACCTTGTATTATATCCTATCAGGGGCAAAGCTGGTGATAGCTGGGGCTTGGAGGTCCCCCACCTTGTATTATATCCTATCAGGGGCAAAGCTGGTGACAGCTGGGGCATGGAGGTCCTCCACCTTGTATTATATCCTATCGGGGCAAAGCTGGTGATAGCTGGGGCTTGGAGGTCCCCCACCTTGTATTATATCCTATCAGGGGCAAAGCTGATGATAGCTGGGGCTTGGAGGTCCCCCACCTTGTATTATATCCTATCAGGGGCAAAGCTGGTGATAGCTGGGGCTTGGGGGTCTCCCACCTTGTATTATATCCTATCAGAGGCAAAGCTGGTGATAGCTGGGGCTTGGAGGTCCCCCACCTTGTATTATATCCTATCAGGGGCGAAGCTGGTGATAGCTGGGGCTTGGGGGTCTCCCACCTTGTATTATATCCTATCAGGGGCGAAGCTGGTGATAGCTGGGGCTTGGGGGTCTCCCACCTTGTATTATATCCTATCAGGGGCAAAGCTGGTGATAGCTGGGGCTTGGAGGTCCCCCACCTTGTATTATATCCTATCAGGGGCAAAGCTGGTGATAGCTGGGGCTTGGAGGGCCCCCACCTTGTATTATATCCTATCAGGGGCAAAGCTGGTGATAGATGGGGCTTGGAGGTCTCCCACCTTGTATTATATCCTATCAGGGGCAAAGCTGGTGATAGCTGGGACTTGGGGGTTTCCCACCTTGTATTATATCCTATCAGGGGCAAAGCTGGTGATAGCTGAGACTTGGAGGTCTCCCACCTTGTATTATATCCTATTAGGGGCAAAGCTGGTGATAGCTGGGGCTTGGAGGTACCCAACCTTGTATTATATCCTATCAGGGGCAAAGCTGGTGATAGCTGGGGCTTGGAGGTCCCCCACCTTGTATTATATCCTATCAGAGGCAAAGCTGGTGATAGCTGGGGCTTGGAGGTCTCCCACCTTGTATTATATCCTATCAGGGGCAAAGCTGGTGATAGCTGGGGCTTGGAGGTCCCCCACCTTGTATGATATCCTATCAGGGGCAAAGCTGGTGATAGCTGGGGCTTGGAGGTCCCCCACCTTGTATTATATCCTATCAGAGGCAAAGCTGGTGATAGCTGGGGCTTGGAGGTCCCCCACCTTGTATTATATCCTATCAGGGGCAAAGCTGGTGATAGCTGGGGCTTGGAGTTCCCCCACCTTGTATTATATCCTATCAGAGGCAAAGCTGGTGATAGCTGGGACTTGGAGGTCCCCCACCTTGTATTATATCCTATCAGAGGCAAAGCTGGTGATAGCTGGGGCTTGGAGGTCTCCCACCTTGTATTATATCCTATCAGGGGCAAAGCTGGTGATAGCTGGGGCTTGGAGGTCCCCCACCTTGTATTATATCCTATCAGGGGCAAAGCTGGTGATAGCTGGGGCTTGGAGGTCCCCCACCTTGTATTATATCCTATCAGAGGCAAAGCTGGTGATAGCTGGGGCTTGGAGGTCCCCCACCTTGTATTATATCCTATCAGGGGCAAAGCTGGTGATAGCTGGGGCTTGGAGGTCCCCCACCTTGTATTATATCCTATCAGGGGCAAAGCTGGTGATAGCTGAGACTTGGAGGTCTCCCACCTTGTATTATATCCTATTAGGGGCAAAGCTGGTGATAGCTGGGGCTTGGAGGTACCCAACCTTGTATT
Organism: Gastrophryne carolinensis; assembly: GCA_027917425.1. NCBI lineage: Eukaryota > Metazoa > Chordata > Amphibia > Anura > Microhylidae > Gastrophryne > Gastrophryne carolinensis. Next base: position 422,285,568 of record CM051239.1, read on the forward strand.
ATATCCTATCAGGGGCAAAGCTGGTGATAGCTGGGGCTTGGAGGTCCCCCACCTTGTATTATATCCTATCAGAGGCAAAGCTGGTGATAGCTGGGGCTTGGAGGTCTCCCACCTTGTATTATATCCTATCAGGGGCAAAGCTGGTGATAGCTGGGGCTTGGAGGTCCCCCACCTTGTATGATATCCTATCAGGGGCAAAGCTGGTGATAGCTGGGGCTTGGAGGTCCCCCACCTTGTATTATATCCTATCAGAGGCAAAGCTGGTGATAGCTGGGGCTTGGAGGTCCCCCACCTTGTATTATATCCTATCAGGGGCAAAGCTGGTGATAGCTGGGGCTTGGAGTTCCCCCACCTTGTATTATATCCTATCAGAGGCAAAGCTGGTGATAGCTGGGACTTGGAGGTCCCCCACCTTGTATTATATCCTATCAGAGGCAAAGCTGGTGATAGCTGGGGCTTGGAGGTCTCCCACCTTGTATTATATCCTATCAGGGGCAAAGCTGGTGATAGCTGGGGCTTGGAGGTCCCCCACCTTGTATTATATCCTATCAGGGGCAAAGCTGGTGATAGCTGGGGCTTGGAGGTCCCCCACCTTGTATTATATCCTATCAGAGGCAAAGCTGGTGATAGCTGGGGCTTGGAGGTCTCCCACCTTGTATTATATCCTATCAGGGGCAAAGCTGGTGATAGCTGGGGCTTGGAGGTCCCTCACCTTGTATTATATCCTATCAGGGGCAAAGCTGGTGATAGCTGGGACTTGGAGGTCCCCCACCTTGTATTATATCCTATCAGGGGCAAAGCTGGTGATAGCTGGGGCTTGGAGGTCCCTCACCTTGTATTATATCCTATCAGGGGCAAAGCTGGTGATAGCTGGGGCTTGGAGGTCCCCCACCTTGAGCTTTAACACCTTTAAAAACAAGGTCAACTGCATTATAGCCATGGAAAAAATGTCCGCCATTCACAATGGTACTTTGGAGCTGTTCAGGGAGATGTGGAATCCTTGGGTTTGGAATTTTTGGCCTACAGATTTTAATGTAAACCTAATGAGCATCTGATCCTTCCTCAACCCCTTCCTTTACTCCCCCTCCTTACCTCCTCCCCCCACCTCATAGGGGTTATTTTTCTTTAATTTATTTGAATTGAACTTCTTTTAGTAAGTCTTGAATCGATTTTCTTGTATGCAGTGAATACGCTTCTGATTGTTACTTAAAGTGGACCAACTCCCAGGGTGGATCGGCCCGGGAATCTATAGGATTCCCGGGCCGATCAGATCCCTCCCCCCGGGGCATCCGAAATCGGGATGCCCAGCGGGGTGAAACCCCCCAGGACCCCCAGAAACCTTACCTTATCCCCGTTCCAACGGCGCATGCTCGTTCCGCGGCGGCATCTTGCGCTTCCTTCTAGCAGGGCACGCACCCGCGCCGATAGTCTGTGAATGGCCGGCGCGGGCGCGCTCCCTGTTAGAAGGAAGCGCGAGACGCGGCCTCCAGCGTCTGATTGGATGAGCGCTCGCGTAGAAGCGGGGTGAGGTGAGTTATTTAGGGCGATCGGGGGGGTTTCACGCAGCGGGGCACCCCTGATCGGAAGTGGACCAAAACCCAGGATAGTGAAAATCCTGGGTGTTGGTCCACTTTAACTTGTCTGTAATCTTTAAATTCTGTGTATGAACAGTATTATACTTATAGCCCAATATACACAATAAAAAGATCGATAAAGAAGAAGCTAATAAATTGTATATTTTTATGAATTTCAAGATGTGATCAAGTAAATGGGTGCAATGTGGGGGGTATCGGCCTAATACCTACATTTGAGTCTGTTTTCTTGATGTGAGTACAGGCATCAGGCGAGGGAAGCCGCTGAGACCCTTCATGTAGCCAGCAAGGGGTTAATGTGTAGCACAACATTAGAACGTGTTTGTGGGGTAGTAACAGAACACGATTAGGCCCATGGAGACAATCCCCATGAGTCTAAGGACAGGAGCACCAGACAATATTCAAAAGTGATATAATTTATTAATAGAAAATCCATATACAACATACACTACATAACACACTGTACAAGACTAACAAGTTAAAAACACTGCATAGCACCCCAAATTTTCATTCAGTGCTGTATAGTCCAGCATAAAAAATACCTGGAAAGACTCCTAATGTAAACACGTATTCAACCCCTAATAGTAAATAGTAATATCCTACTGTGCCGGCACAGATAACCCCTATATACTACACTAGTACCCATATACAAATAAAGTGACAGTGCATAACCATAAATGATGATAAGGGTAATAAGTACTACATAACACATAAATAACACTACAAATCCTGATATAATATGGAGTGAAGGTGCTAAGTGCATATATACAAATAACCTACAAGAAATGATCATGTACACCTGTGAGTAGACAAATCAAATCAAAGTGACAATAAACTGAACCAAAATTTAAGGCACACATATAACGGCAAACAATGCTAACAAGAAAGAAAGAGGGGTGAAAAAATCACGTGGAATCACGGAGTGGGGTCTGGCAGTGGGGCCACCTACGTTCGCGGCCGCCCGTGCCGCTTCGCTCACCCTTATCATCATTTATGGTTATGCACTGTCACTTTATTTGTATATTGGTACTAGTGTAGTATATAGGGGTTATCTGTGCCGGCACAGTAGGATATTACTATTTACTATTAGGGGTTGAATACGTGTTTACATTAGGAGTCTTTCCAGGTATTTTTTATGCTGGACTATACAGCACTGGATGAAAATTTGGGGTGCTATGCAGTGTTTTTAACTTGTTAGTCTTGTACAGTGTGTTATGTAGTGTATGTTGTATATGGATTTTCTATTAATAAATTATATCACTTTTGAATATTGTCTCGTGCTCCTGTCCTTAGACTCATGGGGATTGTCTCCATGGGCCTAATCGTGTTCTGTATTCTAAGTATTGCAGTGTAGCACAGCCCTATCGGTATTTGTGGTGCACCACTTCTTGCTTTCTGCTTTGTGGGGTAGTAAGGTAGGGGGCAGAAGGGTATATGGAGTAATGGGGGGGGGGGGCACTGCATAGGTGCTGCAGAGATCTATATCCATCCACCTACCATCACCCCCTGCTCCCCGTCCACTCCAGGAAGGCCGGCATCTCCTTTTTCTCCCTGAAAAAGACAGAAGACAAGAAGTTTAGGGTTTATCTCAACCAGAAAGTTAACATACAGAACAGTGACTCCTAAGCCACAGCCTATCGCTTCATCCTAAACGTTTACCCATAATTCCTAACTATCCCTGATTTGGAGGGACTGTCCCTCTTTTGTGTCCCCCTGTCCCGCGTTGTTCTCATTTGTCCCTCTTTGAGGTGTAACATGCAGATCTGCAGCAATAAATGATTTGTTTGCCTATTTAAAGTGTTTCTATTGTTTTAACTGTTACATCCTATTTCCTATCCATCAATCAATGAGGGGGTGTGGCTTCATCCATCATGCAATGAGGGGGCGTGGTTTCACCCATCCCTCAATGAGGGGACGTGGCCTAATTTAACAAATGTCCCTCTTTCTTTTAAAAAGTTGATAGGTATGGTTAACCCAGCTCCTAAATCTGACTATCGCATTTTGATTAGACTAAACCTAAATATAATACCTAAGCCTGACCCGACCCTAACATCCTATCCCTAATCTAACCACTATACCTAATCCCTTAGCCTAGCACTTTGTCTTATTGCTTAAAGCGGACCCTCACCCTAAATAAGAGCTTATCTGATATGTTCCCCCCCCGTACACACAGATTGCCCACATTAATCCGGAACCTCACCCTAAATAAGAGCTTATCTGATATGTTTCCCACACCCTGTACACACAGATTGCCCACATTAATCCGGATCCTCACCCTGAATAAGAGTCTGTCTGATATGTTTCCCCCCCTGTACATACAGATTGCCCAAATTAATCCGGACCTTCACCCCAAATAAGAGCTTATCTTTTATGTTTCCCACGCCCTATACATACAGATTACCCACATTAATCCGGACCTTCACCCTAAATAAGAGCTTATCTGATATGCTCCCCCCACTCTGTACATACAGATTGCCCACATTAATCCGGACCTTCACCCTAAATAAGAGCCTATCTTATATGTTCCCCCCATCCTGTACATAGAGATTGCCCACATTAATCCGGACCTTCACCCTGAATAAGAGCCTATCTTATATGTCCCCCCCCCCCCCCCGTACATACAGATTGCCCACATTACAAATCATCCTACCTGCATCTACTGCATTTTATGAGCCTTTAAACATCCAAGATGGTGGCACAGGGAGTCTTAGGCTGCCTGCAGACAGGAAGTGTCTTCTGACTGTGCTGCTCTACATTCTGGGATTGCTGTCCTTTTCCTGACCCCCAGCTCTGCTCTGTCTGAGCAAAGCACAGCTATAACCCCGCCCCCTGTACTTTTGCCTCCCCCCTCCTCTCCTTAGTATGTGATGCTTCTGAGGCAAGATGGCGGCGCCTGAGTCCTGAACAGGGTTGAAGCCCAGCAGGGGAAAGAATAAAAAGTAAATGGCAAAAAACGTAAAATATATTAGTTTTACATGCTGGAAAATAGTTTTTTTAAAGGTTTGGACTTTTCATTAAATGATGCTGAAGGTCCAGTTTAATGTAACCCTAAAGCTCAGCCTAACCTCTAACCTGACCCTAATAATTTACCTTATCTCTAAACCTAAAGCGTCATCTAACTCCTACACCCGACCCCAAAGCTTTATCTCAACCAAAAACCTAGTTCCTTAACCCTTTTCCTTTTATTTGATGTAACCCCAAAATTTGCCAAACCCCCTAAGCTGACCCTAACACTTTAACTCAGCGTAAAGCTAACCTAATTCCTAAAGCTGAACCTTATATTTCATCGGACTCCCAAATATTAAACCGGACCAACAGCCTGGCGCAGTTGGAAAAGAAAGTTAGCGGCCATTTTGGAGCTTCTTCTCCCAGCATCTCAGCCATGCTGCTGCCTGGATTCAACTGACTTAACTGACAATGCACAGTAACAGGAAGCCCAGCAGCACTTCCTGTTTGCAAGTGGCCTGCACATCCATGAACAGGGGCGAACTGGCCATAGGGAGATCGAGGACAATGCCCAGTGGGCTGCACTGCTCAGGGGCCAGTTGGGCTGCTGCTTATAACACCCAGACCCTGCCCCCTTAGTCTCCGCCCCCTGTACCCAGCCCAACTGTGCCCACAAGGAAACTCAGCCCCCAATACTATAGCCCTGGCATCATGGTGGGGGGGCCTCAGCAGGGACGTCTTGGGCCGGCCATGGGCTGGTAAAATCCAGGGCTGGTTTTTGTCCCCAGTCTGTCACTGTCCATGAACTGCCATTTTGTTTTTAACATTTACCACGGAAGGAATTAGAAAGAAATTAAGGCCCTTATTTAACAAGGGATAGCGGCAGGTAGCGACTGGTGAGCGAACGGTAATGACGGTCACCGCCACGAGAACGCCGGCTCCCCTCCACAAGCACACATTTATCAAGCCGATCCTGCTTAGCGACTGACAGAGCGCCAGATAGCGAATCATTCATCATTATTCCAGCCTCACCCCACAGCGCCAGCGAGCGACCTTGAACAGCGACAGGTATGACCTCTCGCTACCTGGCGCTCTCCAATGCATTTCAATGGAACAATCTTAAAATTTTCATAATTAATTATTAATTTTTTTTTTTTTTTTTTTTTTTTTTAAATGTGAAAAATTCTGTGACCACTTCTGCAATGTTAGTTTTTTTTTTTTTATGGAAAAAAAAAAGAAATTTGTGCAGAATTGATATTACAGGTCTGATATTAATGTATTCATATTACAAAATGTTTTTTACAAACTTTTTTTTTCCAAAAATATGGTTCTTTGGGGGTTAAAAAACTACTTTTAACCCATCGCCGCCAGCGCTCTGGGGTTTAAACATGCATTTCACAGCGCAATAATTTTTTGAGCGTGATTTGTTAATGAATATGGTGGGAGCCGTTCGCTATGGCCAGTCGGTAACATGCGCTCCCATACAGCGCGGAACCTGTCAAATAGCGACTCCTCACCCAATATTCAACATTACTGCAAACCGACTGAGTCGCTATCAACAACCGAACAACGGCCAAACACAGCGACTACTAGCGGGCGCTGTGAAAATACCGCTACAGTCGCTCATCTGTCGCTACCTGGCGCTATTAATGAATCGGCCTCCCCATTAATTTTTATCTGCAGCAATCTAAATTGCCCCATGGAGGGATGAATATGAGCACTGTCTGTTGTGTTGGTCTGGTTTAAGTGTTTGGCAAGTCAAAAGTAAAAAAAAAAAAAAATCAGTAACTTACCTTACATTGAGTGGTTTGAGCATTGTGCTCCCTCTTATGTCTATCTTAATAGTGAGGAAAATCACTCCCTCATTCAGCATTCAGTCCCCATCCCACTGACCTGGTTCTTCAATCAACCCCCACTCCCTCCCCAGACACCCTGATTAGCTGCTTCTCTCTGCAGCTCTGAAACCCCCCCCTCCTCTCACACTCATCACAGTGTGCTTACATCACATCGCTGTTACCACACCCACTGTTTCTCCTAATTTTTTCTATGAATCTCCAATGCTCTATTACTTTTACTGATAACTTAGGAACTACAGGGTCTTTTTGAAAACGGGCTGAAGTTTGGGTCAGTGCAACGTGTAGCTCCGGACAACAATCGGGCGCTCGCCTTTTGTATAACTTTAGCTCTAAGTTTGGAACCATTGAGAATGAAGCTCCGGTAGTGCCTGTACTTACCCGCTGCCCTTCGAGTCCTGGAAGTCCTGGGCTGCCCTTGGGGCCTTCTGGTCCCTGTGGGGAGAGAGCTCAGTTAAAGCAGGGACATCTTACAGAAATCAGCAACACATAGAAAGTTTAACTTTCAAAGTAAAATAATATCATTCATAGTGAAGGAGGGAGAGCAAGATGTGTTCCAAATAAAAGGAGGGGTGGTGCTCCGTGCCCGCTACACAACCTATTACCCTGACTACATTCATTTCTGATCTATTCCAAGGCGAATTATCCACTGCCAGACTCCTGACCCCCCACAAAAATCCATAGAGAACCCCACAGGGTTTTATTGGAACATCCTACAGAGTTCTATGGGCACCTCCTATAGCAATCCATGCGAAGCTCCCACAAGGTTTCATAGGGACCTCCCACAGTGTTCATTAAGGACCATTTAACTGGGAACCTCCCATAGGGATCCATGAGAAGCTCCCACAAGGTTCCATAGGGACCTACCACAGTGTTCATTAAGGACCATTTAACTGGGTACCTCCCATAGGGATGCATGAAAAGCTCCCACAAGGTTCCATAGGGACCTACCACAGTGTTCATTAAGGACCATTTAACTGGGTACCTCCCATAGGGATCCATGAGAAGCTCCCACAAGGTTCCATAGGGACCTCCCACAGTGTTCATCAAGGACCATTTAACTGGGTACCTCCCATAGGGATCCATGAGAACCTCCCACAAGGTTCCATAGGGACCTCCCACAGTGTTCATTAAGGACCATTTAACTGGGTACCTCCCATAGGGATCCATGAGAACCTCCCACAAGGTTCCATAGGGACCTCCCACAGTGTTCATTAAGGACCATTTAACTGGGTACCTCCCATAGGGATCCATGAGAACCTCCCACAAGGTTCCATAGGGACCTCCCACAGTGTTCATTAAGGACCATTTAACTGGGTACCTCCCATAGGGATCCATGAGAACCTCCCACAAGGTTCCATAGGGACCTCCCACAGTGTTCATTAAGGACCATTTAACTGGGTACCTCCCATAGGGATCCACGAGAAGCTCCCACAAGTTTTTAATGGAGACATTCCCCATGCTTCAATGGGGACCTCTCACGGGGTTTTATTGGAACATCCTGCAGAGTTCTTTCTGTACGTCCCCCTATTAGGGATCCATGAGAACCTTCCACAATGTTCCATAGAGACCTCCTACAGTGTTCCTTGAGGACCGTTTAAATGGGTACCTCCCATAGGGATCCATGAGAACCTCCCACAAGTTTTCTATGAAGACAGTCCCCATGCTTCAATGGGGACCTCTCACAGGGTTTTATTGGAACATCCTGCAGAGTTCTTTCTATTAATCCTCCCATAGGGATCCATGGGACCCCCCCCCCCCCCGGGTACCATGAGAACCTCCCACAAGTTTTTTTATGGAGACATTCCCCATGCTTCAAAGGGGACATCTCACAGGATTTTATTGGTAGGACGTCTTTTTGTACGTCCTACCATAGGGATCCATGGAAACCCCGGGTTCCATGAGAACCTCCCATCCTGCAGAGTTCTATCTGTACCTTCCACAGGGGTGTAGCTAGGGTACAACAGGTCAGGGGGAGCCAAAGGGGGGGCCTGAGCACAGGTGAATCTTTGCCCCAGTTGCTAGAAAGCCTAGCTACGTCTCTGACCTCCCATAGGGATCCATGGGAACACCCCACAAGGTTTCATGGGAACCTCCCACAGGGTTCCTTGAGGAGAGTTTAATGGGCCCCTCCCATGTGGTTCCATGGTAATCCCGAAAGGGTTCCATGGGGACATGCCACAATATGCAATGGTGACTTTCCATAGGGTTCCATGTGGACTTGCTAGAGAGATCCACGAGGACCTCCAACAGAGATCTAGGGAAACCTCCCACAGGGTTCCATTGGGACCTCCTACATTACACTACACTAAATTCAAAGATATTACCAGCAGAGGGTGTCACAGTCTTGCCAAACAGGCAGCAATGACTACTAAGAAAAATGAACTTCCAAAGTGAAAAAATAATGACAGTGAATGAGGATGGAGGGCAACATGTTTTCTTAGACTTGAGTGCCTACAACACCCCCCCCCCCCCCCCCCAAAACCACCTAACCCCCTGTCCACATTATTTTTGATCTTCCACCGGGGGGGGCAAATTCGAAGCTGAATCCCCTCCCATCTGTCTGACCTCCCAAAGGGGTCCATTGGGACCTTTTACAGGGTTCTGTAGGGCCCACGCACAGGGTTTTATAGAACCTCTCAGGGTTCCTTGGGAATCCTCCCACAGGGTTATGGTTCATTATGCACCAATGGAAATGGGCACCAAGGTTTTATGGAGACATTCCTTATGCTTCAATGGGGACCTCTTACACAGGGTTTTGTGGGAACCTTCCAGCACACATGGGGACCTTTCATAGGGTATAATGCAAGGCTCCATGAGGACTTCCTAGACACTTCCATGTGGACCTCCTACAGGATTTTTTAGACACCTCCTGCAGGGTTTCATTGAAACATCCCACAATTCAATTCAAAGGCAGGTGACAAAAGGCAAGTATAAATGTTGTTGTTTTTTTTTTTAAATTAGCCTGGACATTCTCTTTAAAGAATTGGGATTTTTACTCTGCCAGGCATTGTTCCTCCATCGTGAGGCATCCCAGTGGCTCCTATCTGAATGGCTGGGACGGGATTGTGCTCACGGCCCCAGGGTTGCGGGGGATGTGGCAGCATGTGCTCCTCATTGATGGCAATCAGAGCCCTTCATCGAAGTATGTAAACACAGCAAGGGGATCAGATTCGACGAGAGTCCACACATACGCCGTTGGACTGAGGAGAGTTGAGTTTTACTCTGTGAACTAGGGGGTTTCACACAGCGGGACATCCCAATACGAGATTCCCCTGGTGCGTTGATCAAAACCCGGGAAAGTAAAATTCCCAGGTTTTGTTCCACATTAAGCTTATACCATGAGTGGCCACTAGTAGGTGCACAAGCTGAAACAGCTAAGAAAAATGTTATTATTGCGCTATTAGGAAGAGTTGGGGGGGGGGGGCGCTTTTCATTTTTGCCTGCAGTTGTCCTTTAAGAAAGCCTCACCACAGGTCCTCTTTAAATTTCACACCTCTAACCACGAAACAGCTCCTCCAGCAGACGAGCCACTTTCTGCAGCTCAGATAGAATCTCGTGTACAGGATTTCTCTGTTTCTATAGTTGTTTTATAGAGAGTAAAAACACGCTTTAATGTCAGACTTACAGGTGGTCCGGTTGGGCCGGTGGGACCCTGAGGGCCCCGGGGTCCGGGATCACCCTGTGAACACATGAAAAGGAATATTATGGTGTGATGATCACACAGCAAAGAAACACCATCCATCTACAAAGGGGAGCCGAGCCTCCTCTATGAGAGACCCCCAACCCAATTACCCTGCAATAAATCACAAGATAGAGGCATATAAGAGAGAAAGAAGGAGGGAAGGGGGGTAGAATGCAAATAGATAGATAAATAGATAGATAGATAGATAGATAGATAGATAGATAGATAGATAGATAGCAATATAGAGGCATATAAGAGAGAAAGAAGGAGGGAAGGGGGGGGTAGAATGCAAATAGATAGATAAATAGATAGATAGATAGATAGATAGATAGATAGATAGATAGATAGATAGATAGAAATATTGAGGGATATAAGAAAGAAAGATAGATAGAGCGCCCACAGCCTGGAGATGGAGATGAGCAGGTATAGGCGACATACAAGCTGTGGGAGACCCATCACTGTGAGCAGGGGACACTGAAGGTTGAGGCACACTTTGTATTACACTGCAGCAAATATTAATTGGCCAGAGATTATAGGTCTGTTCTGCCCCTTAATCCCATCCCCAATCCCTTTCTGTCTACTATATGTCTCTAACTCCCATCACCACTTGACCATTATACCCCCAATCCTGCCCCTGCAACCCAACATCCACCCCTTTTATTTTTCATATCTCCCCCCCCCCCCCATTTGTTATTCTCTTTTGCTTTGGCAATGCTAAATGTTTTCTTCTGGACCTGCCAATAAAGTCCAATTGAATTGAATTGGCAGACTGACATTGGATTGGGATAGATAGATAAATACATTGGAGATAAATAGTTAGATTATAGTTAGATTATAGTTATAGGATAGATAGATAGATAGATAGATAGATAGATAGATAGATAGATAGATAGATAGATATTAGATAGATAGATATTAGATAGATAGGAGAGAGATAAATATGGGATAGATAGATAGATAGATAGATAGTAGATAAATATGAGATAGATAGATAGATAGATAGATAGATAGATAGATAGATAGATAGATAGATAGTAGATAAATATGAGATAGATAGATAGATAGATAGATAGATAGATAGATAGATAGATATGAGATAGATAGATAGATAGATAGATAGATAGATAGATAGATAGATAGATAGATAGATATTAGATAGATAGGAGAGAGATAAATATGAGATAGATAGATAGATAGATAGATAGATAGATAGATAGATAGATAGATGATAAATATGAGATAGATAGATAGATAAATAGATAGAAGATAAATATGAGATAGATAGATAGATAGATAGATAGATAGATAGATAGATAGATATGAGATAGATAGATAGATAGATAGATAGATAGATAGATAGATAGATGATAAATATGAGATAGATAGATAGATAGATAGATAGATAGATAGATAGATAGATATGAGATAGATAGATAGATAGATAGATAGATAGATAGATAGATGATAAATATGAGATAGATAGATAGATAGATAGATAGATAGATAGATAGATAGATGATAAATATGAGATAGATAGATAGATAGATAGATAGATAGATAGATAGATAGATAGATATGAGATAGATAGATAGATAGATAGATAGATAGATAGATGATAAATATGAGATAGATAGATAGATAGATAGATAGATAGATAGATAGATAGATATGAGATAGATAGATAGATAGATAGATAGATAGATAGATAGATAGATAAATAGATAGAAGATAAATATGAGATAGATAGATAGATAGATAGATAGATAGATAGATAGATAGATAGATAGGATCCCTGTAGGATAGTCTCACCGGTTCGCCGCGCAGTCCTTCTTTCTGGACCTAGAATGATGAGAAGTCACAGTCATAGACACTAATGATGAGCGGGTGACATTAATTTGCTTCTAATAAAAAAAAAAAATATGCAGCATAAATAATAAAATGTGCTTACCACATCGCCGGGTTTTCCGGGTGGCCCCGCCTCTCCTTTGTCACCCTACATAGAGGATAAAAACAAAGGAGTCACTATCTCTCATTGTTCTCTACCTGAATCTTCATAAATATGTAGCTATATAAAGAAGGCCAATACAAAGTGATATATTTGAGGATCTAATCACCATCATGGGGTAATTAGACAGCAATGGCAGCCTTGTATTTCAGTTTCTAGTGATTTTAGAATAGTAAAAGTGCACTTATCCTTTAGCACATATATGTCAGCAGATTGGCTGGCTCACTCACCCGGTCTCCTTTAGCGCCTCTCACACCGGGTAGGCCGAGGTCGCCTTTAGCACCCTGTTACCAAGAGAGAGAGAAAACAATTGGTGGTCACCTCTGGTCACTTTAACCTGGTCTGTTATAAAAGGAAACATTCAGATAAATAGGTAGGTGACAGGTAGGTGACAGGTAGGTGATAGGTAGGTGATAGGTAGGTGACAGGTAGGTGATAGGTAGGTGATAGGTAGGTGACAGGTAGAGTTGGGCTTTAAGGTCTAAGGACAATTCAACCTGAATGTTTCAAGTTTGTTATGGTTCAACAAATCAGAATATTGGCTATATTGGGGTCAAAGTCGCCCATGTCTGTTTTCGGTAACATTTTTAAAGCAAGTACACCCTCCCAGCCCGACTCATCCACCCTCCCAGCCCGACTCATCCACCCTCCCAGCCCGACTCATCCACCCCACCCTCCCAGCCCGACTCATCCACCCCACCCTCCCAGCCCGACTCATCCACCCCACCCTCCCAGCCCGACTCATCCACCCCACCCTCCCAGCCCGACTCATCCACCCTCCCAGCACGACTCATCCACCCTCCCAGCACGACTCATCCACCCTCCCAGCCTGACTCATCCACCCCACCCTCCCAGCCCGACTCATCCACCCTCCCAGCCCGACTCATCCACCCTCCCAGCCTGACTCATCCACCCTCCCAGCCCAACTCATCCACCCTCCCAGCCCGACTCATTCACCCTCCCAGCCTGACTCATCCACCCCACCCTCCCAGCCCGACTCATCCACCCTCCCAGCCTGACTCATCCACCCCACCCTCCCAGCCCGACTCATCCACCCTCCCAGCCCGACTCATCCACCCTCCCAGCCCGACTCATCCACCCTCCCAGCCCAACTCATCCACCCTCCCAGCCCGACTCATTCACCCTCCCAGCCTGACTCATTCACCCTCCCAGCCAGACTCATTCACCCTCCCAGCCCGACTCATCCACCCTCCCAGCCCGACTCATCCACCCTTCAAGCCCGACTCATCCACCCTCCCAGCCTGACTCATTCACCCTCCCAGCCCGACTCATCCACCCTCCAAGCCCGACTCATCCACCCTCCCAGCCTGACTCATCCACCCTCCCAGCCCGACTCATCCACCCTCCAAGCCCGACTTATTCACCCCACCCTCCCAGCCCGACTCATCCACCCTCCCAGCCTGACTTATCCACCCTCCCAGCCTGACTCATCCACCCTCCCAGCCCGACTCATCCCCCCCCACCCTCCCAGCCCGACTCATCCACCCTCCCAGCCCGACTCATCCACCCTCCCAGCCCGACTCATCCACCCTCCCAGCCCGACTCATCCACCCTCCCAGCTCGACTCATCCACCCTCCCAGCCCGACTCATCCACCCTCCCAGCCCGACTCATCCACCCTCCCAGCCCGACTCATCCACCCTCCCAGCCCGACTCATCCACCCTCCCAGCCCGACTCATCCACCCCACCCTCCCAGCCCCACCCATACACCCCACCCTCCCAGCCCCACCCATACACCCCACCCTCCCAGCCCCACCCATACACCCCACCCTCCCAGCCCCATCCATCCACCTCTTCCTCCCAACCCCAATCATCCACATCACCATCCCAGCTCTGCTCATCCACCCCTCCCAGCTCACTATCCAACCCCTCTCTTTGCTTCACTTTCCCAGTCTACCCTCCCGCCCGCCGACTCCACACCCCATTTTCACTCACCAACCATCCTCTCAGTGCCACTCACCCACCCACTCAGCTTCTCTCATCCGCCTCCCCACCCAACTACAATCACCTTTCATTCGTGATTGTTTACTGAAGTTGAAAATCGTTTGAATCCTCTTGGATCACCTTACCTCTTTCCCTTCTGTGCCCGGCTTCCCAGGAAATCCATCAATGCCTCTTTCACCCTAAAAGAGAAAAAAAAGCTTAGCGGTTCCAGCTGGGCATAGGTGAGTACTCAATACTAATATAGGTGAGTATTGAGCTTGTTACTGCTATAGCATTTACTGCCTGGCTTTGTCTTGTATCCAAACTCTAATTTACTAAAGCTATAGCAGCATGCACTAGTCCGGCACAGTGTGGCATAGCACGGCATAGCAGACCAAGTAGTACTACTAAGCTATTATTGCCTCCGTGCGCTCACACATCATAGAATTTCCATTTTTACATCTCTGTCCTGAGCTCTAAGTGCAAGTCGGAGCACTTGAGTGTGGTGCACTCCCATAGAACACAACAGGAGGGTTATGAAGCATATTATTCGAGCTGCAGTTTGCTGGGGCTTTTCTAACACATTAAAATACAGTGTCTTTACATAGTAACTAACAGGAGAGAGATACAAGAGGGAAAAAGACAGAGAAACATGATAGAGAGAGAAACACAGGAGATAAGAGTGTGAAACAGCAGAAGGACTGACAGGAGGAAGAGACAAGAGAAGACGAGAGAAAAAGAAACAGGGGAGAGGCACGAAAGAGAGGGAGGGGAGAAAGAGAAAAAGAGAAAGAAACAGGAGAGAGACACGAGAGAGAGGGGATGAGAAAGAGAAAAAAAAGAGAGAGAGGCAGAGAGACACGAAAGAGAGGGTGGGAGAGAGAAACAGCCAAAAGATACAAGAGAGAGATGCATAGGAGAGAAACAGAGGGCACAAGAGAAAGAAACAGGAGAGAGACATGAGAGAGAGGGAGAGAGCGATGGAGGAAGAGAGAAAGAAAGGCACAGGAGACAAAAGAATGTGAAACAGCAGAATGACTGACATGAGGGAGAGACGAGAGAGGACGAGAAAAAAAGGAAACAGGATAGAGACAGAAGAGAGAGACAAGAGAGAGAAACACAAGAAAGAGAGAGAGACATATGAGAGAAACAGGAAAGACAAGAGAAGACAAGAGAGAAAGAGACAGGAGAGAGACACGAAAGACATAAGAGAAAAGCAGAAGAGACATGAGAGAAACAGACACAAGAGCTAAGGGCTGATTCAGGATTGTGAGAATTGTTTTCACGTTTTCTAGAGAGAATTTTTTTTTTTATTAGGATTATTAAGGATTTTTTCCATAATGCAATTTAGTGCCATTTTTAGCTGTGTAAATGGTTCAGTAATTCTCATAGCTAAAAATGGTGTAGAGGAAAAAAATCATTTTAACATTTTTTTCTCACCCCCAAAAAATGAGAAAAAAATCTCTCATGGTGCTGAATCAGCCCTGTAGAGAGAATTAGAGAGAAACGAGAAAAAGAGCGTAACAGGTGGGAGACACAAGGGCGAAAGGCAGAAACTGGCAGACAAGAGGGAGAGAGAGAGAGAGAGAGAGAGAGAGAGAGAGAGAGAGAGAGAGAGAGAGGGGAGCAGGCAGACAGAGTAGAGACACGAAAGAGAAGCAGGGGAGAGACACAGGAAGAAATCAGATATAAAAGAAAAGAGTAGCAGGAGACGCAAGTGAGAGTGAAAGTGAGAAACAGCAGATAGACAGACATGAGGGAAGAGACAGAGAGAGAGAGAGAGAGAGAAATAGAGTGAAGAGACACAGCTAGACTAGGGAAAAAGCACAACAGGGAAGACACAAGGGAAAAGGGGAGAAACCAGAGTACAAGACACAGAGAGAAACAGGAGTGTGGCAGACACAAGCGAGAGAGAGACAGACAGGGGAGAGACATGACAGAGAGAAACAAGAGAAAGACAGAGAGGGGGTGATTTTGGGGAAGAGAGCCCATCAGAGAACTGCTTTTTACAATGGACACATATAATCTGGCCCTACATGTGTGTCAGCAACATTAGAGATTCACCAAACAATAGGGTTGATTTCGAGCCCCTTTCTCAACATTTTTTTGCGTGAAAATTTGCATTCTTGCCTATTTTTTGGTGTGATTTTTTGTTTAGTAGCAAAACCTCCCAAAAAATGGCTCTGAATCAACCCTAATGTCAATCTGTTGAATCATTCGACAGTCCTGCCGATTGGCGCCAATCATTGCGGTGATAAATTGATTGATAAATTGATCGAGCAGCCGTATTTTTCTCAACATTAGAGTCCTGTGACTGAACTGTCAATCAAATCGATGCATTAGTGTCAGGTCTGGAGTTCCTCCACAGCTTGAGTTTCCCCTGCTATATCACCAGTAGATGGCTCTGTCCTGCAGAGGTGTTGTTAATCAGCCAGAACCTGTGGGACTTCCTGCTCTATATAAGCTGATCCACCCATTCAGCTAGTGGATCAGCATTAAATCTGTCTCCTGAACTTTCTAGCCGGACTTTATCTTTGGACTTCTGATTCTGAACCTGAATCTGAACTGGTATCTTGTATGTATGCACTCTGACTCCACATGTAATATATATGTACAGCAGTCTATGAAACCTGATTTCGGAGACTAAGAACCGGCTCACCTCTCGACCGGGAAGCCTGGAATCTAAGGACCAACCTGGTTTTCACTAGAGCCTCTAAAGGTGAGGATAGGCTGGGCTGCAGGAAGGCCCCAGGTCAGGCAACCTAGGAGTGGGTTTTGCCGAGTTCTGGGTAGAAGACAGACCAGAGCTGGACTGGAACGTAGAACAAGCTGAAGTCGTGGCTGGCAGAACAGGATCAAAGTCGTAAAAAAAGCCAAGGTCGTGGGCAGGCAGATCAGGATCGGAGTCATAAACAGGCCAAGGTCATGGGCAGGCAGATCAGGATCGGAGTTGTAAACAGGCCGAGGTCGTGGGCAGGCAGATCAGGATCGGAGTTGTAAACATACCGAGGTCGTGGGCAGGCAGATCAGGATCGGAGTTGTAAACAGGCCGAGGTCGTGGGCAGGCAGATCAGGATCAGAGTTGTAAACAGGCCGAGGTCGTGGGCAGGCAGATCAGGATCGGAGTTGTAAACAGGCCGAGGCCGTGGGCGGGCAGATCAGGATCGGAGTTGTAAACAGGCCGAGGCCGTGGGCGGGCAGATCAGGATCGGAGTTGTAAACAGGCCGAGGTCGTGGGCAGGCAGATCAGGATCAGAGTTGTAAACAGGCCGAGGTCGTGGGCAGGCAGATCAGGATCGGAGTCGTAAACAGGCCGAGGTCGTGGGCAGGCAGATCAGGATCGTAGTCGTAAACAGGCCGAGGTCGTGGGCAGGCAGATCAGGATCGGAGTCGTAAACAGGCCGAGGTCGTGGGCAGGTAGATCAGGATCAGAGTTGTAAACAGGCCGAGGTCGTGGGCAGGCAGATCAGGATCGGAGTTGTAAACAGGCCGAGGTCGTGGGCAGGCAGATCAGGATCAGAGTTGTAAACAGGCCGAGGTCGTAGGCAGGCAGATCAGGATCGGAGTCGTAAACAGGTCGAGGTCGTGGGCAGGCAGATCAGGATCGTAGTCGTAAACAGGCCGAGGTCGTGGGCAGGCAGATCAGGATCGGAGTCGTAAACAGGCCGAGGTCGTGGGCAGGCAGATCAGGATCGTAGTCGTAAACAGGCCGAGGTCGTGGGCAGGCAGATCAGGATCGTAGTCGTAAACAGGCTGAGGTCGTGGGCAGGCAGATCAGGATCGTAGTCGTAAACAGGCCGAGGTCGTGGGCAGGCAGATCAGGATCGGAGTCGTAAACAGGCCGAGGTCGTGGGCAGGCAGATCAGGATCGGAGTCGTAAACAGGCCGAGGTCGTGGGCAGGCAGATCAGGATCGTAGTCGTAAACAGGCCGAGGTCGTGGGCAGGCAGATCAGGATCGTAGTCGTAAACAGGCCGAGGTCGTGGGCAGGCAGATCAGGATCGGAGTCGTAAACAGGCCGAGGTCGTGGGCAGGTAGATCAGGATCGGAGTTGTAAACGGGCCGAGGTCAGGAGAGCAGGAGCGTAGTCAGGATCAAGCCGGGTCGGTACACAGTAATGGAAGACTGGAACTCAGGAACAGGCAGGAGAATTGACCAATTGGCAATGGAACTTAGGGCTCGCCAGTATATAAAGGGCCCTGTGCATTATCGCACATGCGCACAAATCCATTGGCTCATACGGTGCACAAATGCGTGTGCATATTCGCACGGTTACTGGCCCTACTATGTCTATTGCGAAAATGCGTACACAAACGAAAAGTGATATGCACAACCCAATAATATTCGTGATGGGGGTGCTGGACCCGTCCATGCCCGTTTAAACAATAAACAAGTACAGTTTGGGGGAGTCTCTTTAATACAAATAAAATCAGATACCATTTTAGCATATAGTCTTTTGGACAATTTTGTTGGTTGAGTGCGGACCATCTGAGTGCCTGTGGGGGGATTTCCAGAGTTCCCCAAACTGTACTTGTTTATTGCGAAAATGCGAGCACACGGGGAACCTTGGCGCCCTCTGCTGGGAAACCATAGGAACAGTCCAGGTTCTATGACATTATCACAATTTAACACAGTTTGCTGCATATTCATAGTCTCTCTGTCTCGCAGTTCTTGGATTTCTGGTCACTCTTTAATAGAGGATTTCTCCATTGAGAAATTCATGACAATGAGTAAGTGTCATTAGAGAGTCGACAAAAAAAATGTCGTTCTGCTGAATCATTGGACAGTCCTGCTGATTGACACCACACAGTCCTGCCGACTGTCGACGCCACTTTTAAACCGATCGAGCAGCCGTCATTTTTCTGCGTTACCCGTGGAATTTTTGCTTTTCTATTAACAGATTCCCGGGCAGGACTGAGTTAAGTGTCAGTGGGATGCCATCAGCCAGGTGAGGATATAGAGAGTGACACGTGTAATCGCAGTGATGTCACGCTTCCATTCGGAATATATCAGAGGCAGAAACTAATTCCCGACCCCGGTGGCGTGTGATAGCGTGATGAAAGGAAGCGTATTGCTCCCCCAAGCCGGATCCAATCCCGTGGCACAAAGGCCGGCTCTCCGAGCGTCTGGCACATCATCCGGAGGGTGATTGAAATGCGGCGCCGGCTGCCGGCACTCTCTGACATCTGAATTATCGCCGCTGCGTTCTTCGGCTCTGCTCCTAGAATGGTTTTACACTTTATGCACCTTGCGCCCCCGACGTCTCACAGCAATGTACTCACCTGTTCCCACTAGACGGATCCGATAACGTCACTGACCCTGTTGCTGAAATACACCAAGTACCTGAAATGTATATACTTGTCAGCCCTTGTAATAAATAGGATTGGTCAGAGTCTGGGGCCCACCAGTGGAACTTACTCTGGGAGCCCATCTCACAATTAGATGCAGGTAGTACTGGCTTATATTCAGGGTCCATGCACAGAAACCTGATGCCGAACTGTATTATCTGTATGTGTGCAATTGCATACCTACCATTTTTTCATGGTGGGAAAGGGGGACATTTTTTAGGCCACACCCCTTCATTAATGGATGGACAGGCGATAAGTTACATAGTTTATACAGTTGAAAAAATACATATGTCCATCAAGTTCAACCAAGGGTGTTGGGGTAGGGGAAGTTATTTTTTATTTTATTTTTATTCATTTTTTTTTTTACTGATAACAGCTAAGTTGTAACAGTTAAAACAATATAAACACTATAAATAGGTGAATGAATCATTCATTGATGCAGATCTGCATGTTACACCTCACAGCAGGACAAATGAGAACAACAAGGGTCTCAGAATGGCGCCGCCATCTTGCTTCAGAAGCATCATATATACTGAGGAGAGGAGAGCGGGATAAAGTGCAGGGGGCAGGGTTATAGCTGGGCTTTGCACAGGCAGAGCAGAGCTGGGGTCAGGAAAAGGACAGCAATTCCATAATGCAAAGCGGCATAGCCAGAAGACACTTCCTGTCTGCAGGCTGCCTGATGCTCCATGAGCTGCCATCTTGGGCGTTTAAAGGCTCAGAATACGCACTAGGTGCAGGTAAGATGAGAGCGGGATAAAGTGCAGGGGGCAGGGTTATAGCTGTGCTTTGCACAGGCAGAGCAGAGCTGGGGTCAGGGAAAGGACAGCAATCCCAGAAGGCAGAGTGGCATAGTCAGAAGACACTTCCTGTTTGCAGGCGGCCTGATGCTCCATGAGCTGCCATCTTGGACGTTTAAAGGCTCAGAATATGCACTAGGTGCAGGTAGGATGATTTTTAATGTGAGCAATCTGTATCTATAGGGTGTGGGAAACATATAAGATAGGCTCTTATTCAGGGTGAGGGTCTGGATTAATGTGAGCAATCTGTATGTACAGGGTGTGGGAAACATATAAGATAGGCTCTTATTCAGGCTGAGGGTCTGGATTAATGTGAGCAATCTGTATGTACAGGGTGTGGGAAACATATAAGATAGACTATTCAGGGTGAGGGTTTGGATTAATGTGAGCAATCTGTATGTACAGGGTGTGGGAAACATATAAGATAAACTCTTATTCAGGGTGAAGGTCCGGATTAATGTGGGCAATCTGTATGTACAGGGTGTGGGAAACATATAAGATAGGCTCTTATTCAGGCTGAGGGTCTGGATTAATGTGGGCAATCTGTATGTACAGGGTGTGGGAAACATATAAGATAGACTATTCAGGGTGAGGGTTTGGATTAATGTGAGCAATCTGTATGTACAGGGTGTGGGAAACATATAAGATAAACTCTTATTCAGGGTGAAGGTCCGGATTAATGTGGGCAATCTGTATGTACAGGGTGTGGGAAACATATAAGATAGACTCTTATTCAGGGTGAAGGTCCGGATTAATGTGGGCAATCTGTATGTACAGGGTGTGGGAAACATATAAGATAGGCTCTTATTTTGGGTGAGGGTCTGGATTAATGTGGGCAATCTGTATGTACAGGGTGGGGGAAACATACAAGATAGGCTCTTATTCATAGTGAAGGTCCGGATTAATGTGGGCAATCTGTATGTACAGGATGGGGGAAACATACAAGATAGGCTCTTATTCATGGTGAAGGTCCGGATTAATGTGGGCAATCTGTATGTACAGGGGGAGGGGTAACATACAAGATAGGCTCTTATTCAGGGTGAAGGTTCGGTTTAAAGATTTTTCAGTAAAAAAAAAACAGCTACACTTACCTTTTTTCCCCTGTAGACCAAAGCTGCTAGTTCGGCATGCTGACACTGACCGGATCCCCCAATCCATGTCCCCGCCTCCAGGTTGTCGGCATCATCATACACCGTTCATGTCCATTCAATGCCCTTGAACCCCCAGCACCATTCATCACAGTCACTATGGCATGCCTCCTCCATTGCCATGGCCCATCAGATGTTGAATGGATGCAAGCTATGAAGATGGTGGTGGCAGTGGCTTCTCAGATGGTGCAGGACATGGATTGGGTGATCCGATAAGGTAGTGGATACAAGGGTAATTTTATTTTTTTTTTATTATTATTTAATGTCTTTATTGTTTTGTTTTTATATTTTATGTTTTATTTAACATGATGGATTACACACAGACAGGAAGAAAAAAACAAAAAGTATACCTCAATACAGGAAATACAATAGACTGTGGAGATATTACACATAAGTATAAGAAACAGTGCCATCTACTGTCATAACAATAAACTGCAGTCCCTCCAGCAATATATATGTAATGCACGTAATAAGCTGAAGCTGTTGTATCTCCAGAAAAGTACTACACACCCACTGCCTGAGAATTCTTTACCACCCACCAAAGGTGTGCCACTTGCTCAGATAGGTAAGATAAGGGCTGTGAATGATGCCACTATGGGAAAGGGTTCCAGAGAGAAAAAAATAATAGCACACATATGAGTAGGGCCCTGTCCGCACACTTTTGCCCACGTCATGCACGTTCATTTGAAGCCTGGAAATATCTTGTTTTGTAACAAGCTGAATATTGGCTGAGTGAAGGGATGGGGCCCGGAGGAGCCGCGTCGCAGCATGAGCCCCCTCTGGGTGATAATGGAGCGCGGCGATGGATTAAGGCTCCGCTGGTGGCTCAGCTCCCACTGGCTTTCCTTCCTCCGGCGGCGGTGATGCGCAGGAGGGGAGCGCCGGTAATGGACAGGGCACAGCTGTCTGCCAACATGGAAAAGATTTCCTGCCGCCCCCTGGGGGGACCCGATAATTCGGGCTTTTCACTCGACAATTTATCTATTTGCAGAGCGTCCAGATTTAGCGCACGAAGATGAAAGCAGCGGCTGTTACAGTTCACTTCAAGAGGACCTGTAGTGAGGGCAATGCCAGCCTCCTACACATAAAGGGGTCATAGGGCGGGCTCCAGGTTTATGTGGGCTCTTGGGCGGCATGGTCTCAGTGGGCCCGTTTGTGGTGAAGAGATGAGTCACATCACTGAGGGACGTCCCAAATCTGGATGCCCCCTAAGGATCATGCAATTTGGACCAAAACTCTAGTTTTGGTCTACTTTGAAGCGCACCAAACCCCTTTAAACCTGACCTCGGAGTCTAAACGAATCTAGATTCTCCTGATTTTAGATGCCCCTGTGTGTGATCCTCCCTTTGTTCATTACTTAACTCGTGAATGCACTGTGGGATCGCCAACTTGCGTTATCAACCAAACCAGGGGGGTTCTATCACAGAGGCACCCCAGATTGAAATGCCCCTGTAAAGCGGGCAAAACTCAGGGCTGGAATTGCTTGCATAGTGGGTATGCCAGCGATCGCAGGGGGTTTCACACAGTAGGGTATCAGATTGGGATTCTCCAGGGATAGGAAATCAGCTGGGGTGGGCAACTTAAAAGCAGAACAAAACCCAGCACTTCCTCCCCTGGAATCTAAATCGAGATGCCCCGTTGTGTGGAACCACACCTTCTGTCACTGGCGGTGGTGGAAGCTACTGGACTTGTGGTTGAGGGCCCATTGCAAGCTTCTGTTGCAATTTTAGTTGGATTCAGTTGGTTCTATCTAGGTTCCAATGATCCGGTTGTTAAAACTGCAGCCAGATAACCTAGAACTTATTCCCCTTTCCTCTAACCTACCTATCTGTAGTGATGAGCTGCAGCTGGGTCTTTCCGGTTTGGAAGCACTTGGGGCAGATAATTCCCGGTATCTGCCATTCTACTCCTGAATGCCAAATACAATAGCTCCGGCTCCCACTACCCTGTGAACTGGTATAGGGGCCCCTTGGACCAGGTCCATTGGATTAGGGGGCACCCTCCTGGTCCGGCATGCCTTGATCTTCTAATTCGGGGGACACAGGCCCTTCTCCGTCCTCGGAGCCCAGCCAAGGTTAATGGCAGGTTGCTGGGAAGGGAAGCTTTTAAATCACAGAGGAGGAGCCTCTGTGACTATCAACATCACTGGAGGGATGTGATATGGAGGAGGATTTCCTGGGGAAAGATTCCACAGAGGCTTCACTTTGGGTGGTATAAAAAACTTCCCTGTATGCTGGACACCAAGGCAGATGGAGGAGAGACCTATGTCCCCCTTCACTCCAGATGCTGGCGGCGTGTCTGCTATAGACGCTGGCATATAAAAGGCCACAGAAGGAGTGGGTGGGATAAGTATGGTAAATTTAGATTAAAGGGGCACTATCGTGTGTTTAATTGTGTAATATTAAAAATCCATATAAATACCTCGGTTAATGAGAGGAGGGGTCACTTATACACCCAAACTGAATAAAACTCCCGTCAAGCCTGTGGTTTTCCTCTCCTGGTAGGAATGAAATCCAGGGGTGACAGGTTTAGTCTATGAGAGGTGGCAGAGCCTGTCACCCCGGATGTCCTTTTCCTTCCATTAAAGAAATAAAAACAAGCCTGGCTGGATATTTCTTGATGCCGGGTGTATAAGAGACCCCTCCTCCCGCCATCCAGTATATTTTTATGGATTTTTATTATTAGGCCATTTTTGCGCTAGTGCTCCTTTAATAAAAGATTTTTGG
This sequence comes from Gastrophryne carolinensis, assembly GCA_027917425.1. NCBI lineage: Eukaryota > Metazoa > Chordata > Amphibia > Anura > Microhylidae > Gastrophryne > Gastrophryne carolinensis. The sequence continues at coordinate 422,309,614 of CM051239.1, forward strand.
TGGCGTCTTTATTTATTGTTACACCTTGTGAACTTGTAAGGTCACCAAGGGAGCTATACCAGTTACCAGTTACCAATGGCGGAGGGAGGGGGCAACATGCAGATGCCCCAGTTCCATCACGTGCACTCCCACTTAGGGCCGGCTTTAGGTTTGTAGGGGGCCCTTGGGCAAGAGAGCCTTAGTGGGCCCCAAAGTAGTGATGTCACCTTTCAGCTCCGCTGCCACAAATAGGTCATCTTCTGCTGCTTATCGCCCTCCGGTCCTTATTGTCTTCCCTATAGTCACCAATCATCCTCCAGTCCTAATTGCCTTCCCTATAGCCACCAATGGTCCTCTAGTCCTTATTGCCTTCCCTATAGCCACCAATCATCCTCCAGTCCTTATTACCTTCCCTATAGCCACCAATCACCCTCCAGTCCTTATTGCCTTCCCTATAGCCACCAATCACCCTCCAGTCCTTATTGCCTTCCCTATAGTCACCAATCATCCTCCAGTCCTTATTGCCTTCCCTATAGCCACCAATCATCCTCCAGTCCTTATTGCCTTCCCTATAGCCACCAATCACCCTCCAGTCCTTATTACCTTCCCTATAGCCACCAATCACCCTCCAGTCCTTATTGCCTTCCCTATAGTCACCAATCATCCTCCAGTCCTTATTGCCTTTCCTATAGCCACCAATCATCCTCCAGTCCTTATTGCCTTCCCTATAGCCACCAATCATCCTCCAGTCCTTATTGCCTTCCCTATAGCCAACAATCACCCTCCAGTCCTTATTGCCTTCCCTATAGCCAACAATCACCCTCCAGTCCTTATTGCCTTCCCTATAGTCACCAATCATCCTCCAGTCCTAATTGCCTTCCCTATAGCCACCAATCGTCCTCTAGTCCTTATTGCCTTCCCTATAGCCACCAATCATCCTCCAGTCCTTATTGCCTTCCCTATAGCCACCAATCGTCCTCTAGTCCTTATTGCCTTCCCTATAGCCACCAAACACCCTCCAGTCCTTATTGCCTTCCCTATAGCCACCGATCATCCTCCAGTCCTTATTGCCTTCCCTATAGCCACCGATCATCCTCCAGTCCTTATTGCCTTCCCTATAGCCACCAATCATCCTCCAGTCCTTATTGCCTTCCCTATAGCCACCAATCATCCTCCAGTCCTTATTGCCTTCCCTATAGCCACCAATCATCCTCTAGTCTTTATTGCCTTCCCTATAGCCACCAATCATCCTCTAGTCCTTATTGCCTTCCCTATAGCCACCAATCATCCTCTAGTCCTTATTGCCTTCCCTATAGCCACCAATCATCCTCTAGTCTTTATTGCCTTCCCTATAGCCACCAATCATCCTCCAGTCCTTATTGCCTTCCCTATAGCCACCAATCGCCCTCCAGTCCTTATTGCCTTCCCTATAGCCACCAATCGCCCTCCAGTCCGTATTGCCTTCCCTATAGCCACCAATCGTCCTCTAGTCCTTATTGCCTTCCCTATAGCCACCAATCGTCCTCTAGTCCTTATTGCCTTCCCTATAGCCACCAATCGCCCTCCAGTCCTTATTGCCTTCCCTATAGCAACCAATCATCCTCCAGTCCTTATTGCCTTCCCTATAGCCACCAATCATCCTCCAGTCCTTATTGTCTTCCCTATAGCCACCAATCTTCCTCCAGTCCTTATTACCTTCCCTATAGCCACCAATCATCCTCCAGTCCTTATTGCCTTCCCTATAGCCACCAATCATCCTCCAGTCCTTATTACCTTCCCTATAGCCACCAATCATCCTCCAGTCCTTATTACCTTCCCTATAGCCACCAATCGTCCTCCAGTCCTTATTGCCTTCCCTATAGCCACCAATCTTCCTCCAGTCCTTATTACCTTCCCTATAGCCACCAATCATCCTCCAGTCCTTATTACCTTCCCTATAGCCACCAATCATCCTCCAGTCCTAATTGCCTTCCCTATAGCCACCAATCGTCCTCTAGTCCTTATTGCCTTCCCTATAGCCACCAATCATCCTCCAGTCCTTATTGCCTTCCCTATAGCCACCAATCACCCTCCAGTCCTTATTGCCTTCCCTATAGCCACCAATCATCCTCCAGTCCTTATTGTCTTCCCTATAGCCACCAATCACCCTCCCGTCCTTATTGCCTTCCCTATAGCCACCAATCATCCTCTAGTCCTTATTGCCTTCCCTATAGCCACCAATCATCCTCCAGTCCTTATTGCCTTCCCTATAGCCACCAATCATCCTCTAGTCCTTATTGCCTTCCCTATAGCCACCAATCCTCCTCTAGTCCTTATTGCCTTCCCTATAGCCACCAATCATCCTCCAGTCCTTATTGCCTCCCCTATAGCCACCAATCACCCTCCAGTCCTTATTGCCTTCCCTATAGCCACCGATCATCCTCCAGTCCTTATTGCCTTCCCTATAGCCACCGATCATCCTCCAGTCCTTATTGCCTTCCCTATAGCCACCAATCATCCTCCAGTCCTTATTGCCTTTCCTATAGCCACCAATCATCCTCCAGTCCTTATTGCCTTCCCTATAGCCACCAATCATCCTCCAGTCCTTATTGCCTTCCCTATAGCCACCAATCATCCTCCAGTCCTTATTGCCTTCCCTATAGCCACCAATCGCCCTCCAGTCCTTATTGCCTTCCCTATAGCCACCAATCATCCTCCAGTCCTTATTGCCTTCCCTATAGCCACCAATCGTCCTCTAGTCCTTATTGCCTTCCCTATAGCCACCAATCACCCTCCAGTCCTTATTGCCTTCCCTATAGCCACCAATCGTCCTCTAGTCCTTATTGCCTTCCCTATAGCCACCAATCATCCTCCAGTCCTTATTGCCTTCCCTATAGCCACCAATCATCCTCCAGTCCTTATTGCCTTCCCTATAGCCACCAATCGTCCTCTAGTCCTTATTGCCTTCCCTATAGCCACCAATCATCCTCCAGTCCTTATTGCCTTCCCTATAGCCACCAATCATCCTCCAGTCCTTATTGCCTTCCCTATAGCCACCAATCGCCCTCCAGTCCTTATTGCCTTCCCTATAGCCACCAATCATCCTCCAGTCCTTATTGCCTTCCCTATAGCCACCAATCGTCCTCTAGTCCTTATTGCCTTCCCTATAGCCACCAATCACCCTCCAGTCCTTATTGCCTTCCCTATAGCCACCAATCGTCCTCTAGTCCTTATTGCCTTCCCTATAGCCACCAATCATCCTCCAGTCCTTATTGCCTTCCCTATAGCCACCAATCATCCTCCAGTCCTTATTGCCTTCCCTATAGCCACCAATCGTCCTCTAGTCCTTATTGCCTTCCCTATAGCCACCAATCATCCTCCAGTCCTTATTGCCTTCCCTATAGCCACCAATCATCCTCCAGTCCTTATTGCCTTCCCTATAGCCACCAATCATCCTCCAGTCCTTATTGCCTTCCCTATAGCCACCAATCACCCTCCAGTCCTTATTGCCTTCCCTATAGCCACCAATCACCCTCCAGTCCTTATTGCCTTCCCTATAGCCACCAATCGTCCTCCAGTTCTTATTGTCTTCCCTATAGCCACCAATCATCCTCCAGTCCTTATTGCCTTCCCTATAGCCACCAATCATCCTCCAGTCCTTATTGCCTTCCCTATAGCCACCAATCGTCCTCCAGTTCTTATTGCCTCCCCTATAGCCACCAATCATCCTCCAGACCTTATTGCCTTCCCTATAGCCACCAATCATCCTCCAGTCCTTATTGCCTTCCCTATAGCCACCAATCATCCTCCAGTCCTTATTGCCTTCCCTATAGCCACCAATCGTCCTCTAGTCCTTATTGCCTTCGCTATAGCCACCAATCATCCTCCAGTTCTTATTGCCTTCCCTATAGCCACCAATCGTCCTCCAGTCCTTATTGTCTTCCCTATAGCCACCAATCATCCTCCAGTCCCTATTGCCTTCGCTATAGCCACCAATCATCCTCCAGTCCTTATTACCTTCCCTATAGCCACCAATCGTCCTCCAGTCCTTATTGTCTTCCCTATAGCCACCAATCATCCTCCAGTCCCTATTGCCTTCGCTATAGCCACCAATCATCCTCCAGTCCTTATTACCTTCCCTATAGCCACCAATCGTCCTCCAGTCCTTATTGTCTTCCCTATAGCAACCTGGCACCCAGGGCAAAGATTCGAAATGGTGCCCCCCCCCACCTGTTCTCAGGCCCTCCCTTTGGCGCCCCCCTGACCTGCTGCATCCGGGGCACCTGTCCCCCTGCCCCCCCCCCCCCCCTAGCTACACCCCTGTATATAGCATGTCAGCCTTTCCACACAGGCAGGACACTGTATGTCAGTATTTTGGAGCTGCAGTAGGAAATCATTGCAGGGCACACAAGCAGTTGTTGATTTGGACCTTTATAAACGATTTCTTTTTATCAAGGTGCACGTCACGTACTGTACAACCCTGTACAATGCTTGGAAATATGATGGCGGGTTCCTTCTTGATATCAATAGTCTATTTTGAGTTTTACACTTTAAAGCGGTCCTTCACTCTGAATAAGAGTCTATCTTATATGTTTCTCCCACGCTGTACATACAGATTGCTCACATTAATCCGGACCTTCACCCTGAATAAGAGCTTATATTATATGTTTCCCACACCCTGTACATACAGATTGCCCACATTAATCCGGACCTTCACCCTGAATAAGAGCCTATCTTATATGTTTCCACCCCTGTACATACAGATTGCCCACATTAATCCGGACCTTCACCCTGAATAAGAGCCTATCTTATATGTTTCCCACACCCTGTACATACAGATTGCACACATTAAAAATCATCCTACCTGCATCTACTGCATGTTATAAGCCTTTAAACATCCAAGATGGCAGCTTATGGAACATCAGGCAGCCTGCAAAAGGGAAGTGTCTTCTGACTGTGCTGCTCTGCATTCTGGGATTACTGACCTTTTTCTGACCCCAGCTCTGCTCTGTCTGAGCAAAGCACAGCTATAACCCGCCCCCCCTGTACCTTATCCCACTCTCCTCTCCTCAGTAAGTGTGATGCTTCTGAGTCAAGATGGCGGCGCCCATATCCTAAAGTCCTAAACAGAGTTGCAGCCCAGTGGGGGAAAGAATAACAAGTGAGTGACTAAAAAACTTAAAATATATTAACTTTAGATGCTGGGGAATCGCTTTTTAAGGGTTTGAGCTTTTCGATAAATCATGGTGAAGGTCCGGTATAAAACAAAGACTAACAAAAGTTTTTAGTGGTACAGCCTTAATAACCCGGCATAAAGTGACACACACGCGCAAAATAAATGGCAACCCGAGGTCTTCTTTAAGGCCATTTGGCAGCGCACGTTTCGTCTACTGAAATATCAGCAATTTCAAAATTTACCAGCAGAGGGCATCAGTGATACATGAAGATGGGGACTGGTTATGCTGTAATATCACTTGGATTGGACTGAAAAATCCTCCAGGTATAAAACAGCCCCAGAGGCAATTGCCTGGGGTAACTCTATAAAAATAACATTACCCAGGAGTGTCACTTATCTTCACCCTGACCAACATTGATAATCCCAAGATACAGGCTTGCTATTTATTTTCTAATAGCGATAATAATGTGCAGGTACCTGGCCTTTACCATTGATTTCCAATGTAGCACCTGTAAATCTCTTGGAGTAAAGCCTGATACCATACCTAACAACTTTTCAGGGTGGAAAAGAGGGACAATTGTTAAATGAAACCACGCCCCCTCATTGAGGGATGGCTAGGAGATAATACGTACCAATTACAAACGTATAAACACCTTAAAGTGGACCAACAACCTCCAAAACATCATGTTTCTGATCAGTTAAACATAAAAAGACACTTACCTGCAGCCTTCTGTCCCTCGCAGCGCCTGAATTCTTTAAAGATCTCGGCCGGAAGTCCCGCCCTCCAGCTCTTGTCCGTTCATTGTCCCTCTTAGAGATGAGCGAACTTCTTGAAAGTTCGATTCGGGCGATTCGCCGAATTTCCCCAAGAAATTCGGGTTCGCCCGAATCGAACTTTCACGAATCGCTCATCTGAAAAAAAAAAATGGCGGCATGGTGGGAGCGTGGAGGCCGGCGCCGCTCTCAGCTGTCATCAGAGGACGCGTCATCAGAGGACGCCTGAGAGCGGCGCCGGCCTCCACGCTCCGACCATGCAGGTAAGTGTTTGCTTTTTAAAAAAATGCCGGCATGGTGGGAGCGTAGCCGGCCTGCCCGCTCCCACCATGCCGGCATTTTTTTTTTTTTATTTCAGGGAAAATTCGATCGGCACGAACCCAAAAAAATTCGGGTTCGTGCCGAATCGAATTTTCCCTGAAATTCGGAGCGAATTCCGGTTCGTCCGAACCGGTTCGCTCATGCCTAGTCCCTCTTCCTTGTCCATGGATAAGCTTTCCTCCTCGCGCATCGGGGGAGCGTGGCCTCTCTCCTCTCTCTGGGTAGGCGATTGACATCATGTGCTCAGCCATGATTGGCTGCAGCAGCATGAGTCTCCGCCTCCCTGCCCTACCAGAGCGCGCTCGTGCGCGCCCGTACCAAGGTAGGGATAGAAAAAGCGCATGACCTACTTATGCATGCGCGAGATTTGCTTTAGGAAGAGGTCAAACGATCTCTTCCTTTTACAAGCAAATCCAAGATGGCGGCGAGAGATTCTAAAGGAAGCGACGCAGCGCTGGAGCATTAAAGGTAAGTTATTTTACCATCACTATTGATAACGGGTCCGGCAGCATTATTGGCATATTTTTAAAAGCCAAAAAAAACGGCAGGGTGTTGGTCCACTTTAAATAGGCAAATTAATCATTTATTGATGCAGATCTGCATGTTACACCTCAAAGAGGGACAAATTGGAACAACAAAGGACAGGGGGAAATGGACTCAAAAGAGGGACAGTCCCTCCAAATCAGGGACACTTGGAAGGTATGTGATACCCTTGTGACCTGACAACCATAGTGGGTCGGGTCACCCCCCCCAAAGCTACCAGCCCGGTACACCAGACAAGGATTGGTATCTCCAGGACTCGCCAGCCTCTGGACATCATGGGATGCCGGCCCCCATGTCCTCTGATACAGACTCATGCCAATGGGTACCAGGTTCTTCTATTCCCTTACCTGGCCTAGTTTTTGTACTGGTACAGGGGATACAGAAAGCACCAGTGTTCTTCAAGGGGTGAGGTATCTTTTGGGAAAACCCTCGAAGAGCATGGGACCTATGCCAAAGGGCATATTGTTTCATATTCCACCATGGATGGAGGCCAGCCATTCAGCCCTAGACATAGGTCTAGTGTATCAGAAAAGGTAGAGGGTCCATACCGGAAAAGCTTGTGAAGCCAAGAGTTGTTCCAGGGGTGAACCTTCTTTTGGGTCAACCCTGGAAGAGCATGAGACCTATGTCAAAGAACTTATCATTTTTGTATTCCACCAAGGCTGGAGGCCAGCTATTCAGCCTACAAGCCCCTATCTCTCTATGTCTGGTGCGTCAGGAAAGGCGCACGCACATACAGGAAGAGCTTGTAAAGCGTAGAGTTCCTCTAAGGGCGAACCATCTTTTGGGGCAATCCTGGAAGGGCATGGGACCTATGCCAAAGAACTTATCATTTTTGCATTCCACCAAGGCTGGAGGCCAGCTATTCAGCCTACAAGTCCCTACGTGTCTATGTCTGGTGCGTCAGGAAAGGTGCACACACATACAGGAAGAGCTTGTAAAGCGTAGAGTTCCTCTAAGGGCGAACCATCTTTTGGGGCAATCCTGGAAGGGCATGGGACCTATGCCAAAGGGCTTATCATTTTTGCATTCCACCAAGGCTGGAGGCCAGCCATTCAGCCTACAAGCCCCTATCTCTCTATGTCTGGTGCGTCAGGAAAGGTGCACACACATACAGGAAGAGCTTGTAAAGTGTAGAGTTCTTCTAAGGGGGAACTGTCTTTTGGGGCAATCCTGCAAGGGCATGGGACCTATGAAAAAGGGGGATATCATTCTGTATTCCCCCATGGCTGGAGGCCAGATATTCAGCCTACAAGCCTTTATGTCTGGTGCATCAGGAAAGGTGCAGACACATACAGGAAGAGCTTGTAAAGCGTAGAGTTCCTCTAAGGGTGAATCATCTTTTGGGTCAACCCTGGAAGGGCATGGGACCTATGAAAAAGAGGATATCATTCTGTATTCCCCCATGGCTGGAGGCCAGCTATTCAGCCTACAAGTCCCTACGTGTCTATGTCTGGTGCGTCAGGAAAGGTGCACACACATACAGGAAGAACTTGTAAAGCGTAGAGTTCCTCTAAGGGTGAATCATCTTTTGGGTCAACCCTGGAAGAGCATGTGACCTATGAAAAAGAGGATATCATTCTGTATTCCTCCATGGCTGGAGGCCCGCCATTCAGCCTACAAGCCCCTATGTCTGGTGCGTCAGGAAATGTGCAGACACATACAGGAAGAACTTGTAAAGCGTAGAGTTCCTCTAAGGGTGAACCTTCTTTTGGGTCAACCCTTGAAGAGCAAGGGACCTATGCCAAAGGGCTTATCATTTTTGCATTCCACCAAGGCTGGAGGCCAGCTATTCAGCCTACAAGCGCCTATCTCTCTATGTCTGGTGCGTCAGGAAATGTGCACACACATACAGGAAGAGCTTGTAAAGCGTAGAGTTCCTCTAAAGGCGAACTGTCTTTTGGGGCAATCCTACAAGGGCATGGGACCTATGAAAAAGAGGGATATCATTCTGTATTCCCCTATGGCTGGAGGCCCGCCATTCAGCCTACAAGCCTGATGCATCAGGGTGGCTGCTTTGGGAGAGGGAATCAATGGTGACCAAATTTTACCAAAATCTTGACCGAACAGCAACTCTATACATGACTTTGGCTCTGCTTATTCTCCTGTCTCAGTTGTCGCCTGGTGGTTATCAGATTCTCAGCTGCACGACCCAACTTTCTCCTGCAGCTCCAGTCCATCCCCACCATCGGGGGCTTTAAGGGGGGGAGACTGAGGCATGCCCCCTAAGGATCAGGCTATTTGGACCAAAACTCTAGTGTGGGTCCACTTTGAAGTGCACTCCTTTAAAGTGGACCAAAACCCAGGATTTTGACTTTGCCCCTAGGGAACCCCTCAGGTCGCCATAACGAATTCATCTCTACCCGGTCCTACGACGAATACGCTCATCCAATCAGCACGCTCAGAGCGCACTGACGGCCGCATCCCTCGCTCTAACAGGGAGCGTGCCCACGCCAGCTATTCACAAATGCCTGACGCGGGCACGCGCCCTGCTCGAGGGATAGCAGGGATGCAGCTTGTGAATGTGCCGTTGGACCGGAAAAGAAGCTAAGTGTATGGCCAACCTGGGGGGTTTCACACAGCGGGGTATCCCCATTTTGGATGCCCCGGGGGGGGGGGGGAGGAATCTTTTATTCTCCTTTTCACTTTCCCTCTCCATCATTTTCTCTTTTTCATATTCCCTTAATTACATTCTTTTCATCTATCTGTTTTTTCACATTCCCTCCATCATTTTATCTTTTGTCACATTCCCTCCATAGTTTTCCCTTAATTAAATTCCTGTCATCTTTCCATCCTTTTCTAATTCCCTCCATCGTTTTCTCTTTTTCACATTCCCTCCGTCGTTTTCTCTTTTTCACATTCCCTCCATAGTTTTCTCTTTTTCACATTTCTTCCATCGTTTTCTCTTTTTCACATTCCCTCCATCGTTTTCTCTTTTTCACATTCCCTCCATCGTTTTCTCTTTTTCACATTCCCTCCATCGTTTTCTTTTTTTCACATTTCTTCCATCGTTTTCTCTATTTCACATTCCCTCCATCATTTTATCTTTTGTCACATTCCCTCCATAGTTTTCCCTTAATTAAATTCCTGTCATCTTTCCATTCTTTTCTAATTCCCTCCATCGTTTTCTCTTTTTCACATTCCCTCCATCGTTTACTCTTTTTCACATTCCCTCCATCGTTTTCTGTTTTTCACATTCCCTCCATCGTTTTCTCTTTTTCACATTCCCTCCATCGTTTTCTCTTTTTCACATTCCCTCCATCGTTTTCTCTTTTTCACATTCCCTCCATCGTTTACTCTTTTTCACATTCCCTCCATCGTTTTCTGTTTTTCACATTCCCTCCATAGTTTTCCCTTAATTAAATTCCTGTCATCTTTCCATTCTTTTCTAATTCCCTCCATCATTTTCTCTTTTTCACATTCCCTCCATCATTTTCTCTTTTTCACATTCCCTCCATCGTTTTCTCTTTTTCACATTCCCTCCATCGTTTTCTCTTTTTCACATTTCTTCCATCGTTTTCTCTATTTCACATTCCCGCCATCGTTTTCTCTTTTTCACATTCCCTCCATCGTTTTCTCTTTTTCACATTCCCTCCATCGCTTTCTCTTTTTCACATTCCCTCCATCGTTTTCTCTTTTTCACATTCCCTCCATCGTTATCTCTTTTTCACATTCCCTCCATCGTTTTCTCTTTTTCACATTCCCTCCATCGTTATCTCTTTTTCACATTCCCTCCATCGTTTTCTCTTTTTCACATTCCCTCCATCGTTATCTCTTTTTCACATTCCCTCCATCGTTTTCTCTTTTTCACATTCCCTCCATCATTTTATCTTTTGTTACATTCCCTCCATAGTTTTCCCTTAATTAAATTCCTGTCATCTTTCCATTCTTTTCTAATTCCCTCCATCATTTTCTCTTTTTCACATTCCCTCCATCATTTTCTCTTTTTCACATTCCCTCCATCGTTTTCTCTTTTTCACATTCCCTCCATCGTTTTCTCTTTTTCACATTTCTTCCATCATTTTCTCTTTTTCGCGTCCTGTCTTTTGTCTTTGTTTTTAAGCGTTTGAGCCCAAAAGACCCATCTTCCCGTTGGATAAATGTCGGATAATGATGAGGTATGAAAGCGCATTAATGCAGCCGCCGCTGATCGCTGTGTTGCCGGCCATTATATCCCTGGTGTATAGCGCGCAGCATGGTGCCGCTGTTAGTAACGCACCTTTCCATCATCATCTCCTACTCGTTATATTATTCCATCGCGGGAAGCACCGCTGCTGCCAATCAGATTGTTTAATGAGAAATGAAAAAGGAAAAGAGTGGCTTTCCTAGAACGGAAAGTATTTGCACAGAACCCAGTCCAAGGACAGATAGTATTACCCATCTATCCTTGCAGCGGGCGGAGCTATGCAAATCATCTCTTTATGTCTCTGTGCCACCCAAGGCCCTTAGAACCACTAAGGGTGCAATGCCAAGGACTAGCTTTACATTTTATACAGCCAGACACATCCAACTAGCGGACACGTGTTTCCAGCTTTAGGCTCTCATCAGCACTAGGGCGGGTACTGTGCAAATACTTTCCGTTCTAGGAAAGCGCCTCTTTTCCTTTAACTAAGTAGAGGGTTTTTTGGTCTCTTTAGCCCCCTATATTAAAGTGGACCAACACCCAAGGGTGATCAGCCCAGGAATCTATAAGATTCCCGGGCCGATCACCTCCCTCACCGCGGGACATCCGAGATCGGGATGTCCCGCGGGGTGAAACCCCCCCTAAAAGCCCCCAAAAAACCTTACCTTATCGGCGACAGATCAGCCGCCGCCACCTCCTGCGCGCCCCTCTAGCAGTGCGCGCGTCCCCCTTACAGGCTTATCCGTCGCTTGTCCGTTGCCGAAAAGGTAAGATTTTGGGGGCTTTTGAGGGGGTTTCACACAGCGGGGCATCCTGATCTCGGATGCCCCGCCGAAGTGGACCAACACCCAGGATAGTGAAAATCCTGGGTGTTGGTCCACTTTAAGCCTAACATGGGTTACTGCACAATCTGGCTTGCAACCCTGTTTTGGTCCTCACCATACAGCAAGAGGCATCCACCCTAGTGCTGATGAGAGCCTAAAGCTCGAAACACGTGTCCACTAGTTGGATGTGTTTGGTTGTGTAAATTCAAAGCTAATCCTTGGCGTTGCACCCTTAGCGTTTCTAAGGGCCTTGGATGGCACAGAGACATAAAGAGATGATTTGCATAGCCCCGCCTGCTGCAAGGATTGATGGGTAATGCTATGTGTCATTGGACTGGGTACTGTGCAAATACTTTCTGTTCTAGGAAAGCGCCTCTTTTCCTTTACCTAAGTAGAGGGTTTTTTGGTCTCTTTATCCCCCTATATTTAGCCTAACACGGGTCTCTCCACATGATGGCTTGCTGTTACTGACTATGTTTTATTGAGAAATGTATCTTATAATCCTATTAACCCTTTTGTTGCCAAGCCCGTAACACCTACGTGCTGGCTTGGCTGGGCCTTAAGTGCCAAGCCCGTAGGTGTTACGTGCTTGACTTTCCTCGCTTCTAGTTTAAAAAGTAAAAATAAAAAATACTCACCTGACCCCTTGTTGGATCCGGCCGGGTCTCCTCTTTAATTTGGTGCCATCCGATCCCCCGTGGGGGGTCGGATGGCTCCAGGAGAGCCCCCGGAATAGGCCGCCCCCCCCCGCTTCTGCAGCAGCAGCTTCTAACTGTAAAAAAAAAAAATAATAAAAATGACATTCACTTACCTGTGTGTGCGCTGGCTCCCGCTGTCCCTCCTCTTCACCTGGGGGGCCTCCGATCCCCCCCCAGGACTTACCGATCTTCAGGAGAGAGCCTGGGAGGCTCTCTCCTCTGTTCTTCTTGATGGCGGCCGCCATCATGCCTCTAATGAAGTCATCCCGGCCCCGATCTCAGGCTTCAGCTTTCTCAGCTTCTCAGATGCCGGTGATCGGTGCCCTGGAAGGAGGTGACAGGAGATCCTCTGATCTCCTGCCTCCTCCTTCTCCTGTACCGATCACCGGCATCTGTCAGCTGAGCGGCGAGGGACAAGAGCTTGCAATCGAAGGTAAGTACAGTAAAAAAAATTTTTTTTTTTTCTAATAAAATACTTTTTATTATTGTGTCGTGGTTTTTTTTAACAGTTAACCCTTTGTGAGCTGGTAAGGGGTCCATGAGACCCCTTATACCAGTTCACAAGGCTGGGGGGGTGGCAAGTCACCTGCCCTAGCGGGTGGCTTGCCATTAACCCCCGCACCCCCATTACCTGCCTCCCCAAAGGCCAGGGGGGGGGCAGAAGAGCCCGGGCCCACATAGGCTATGTGGGCTCGTAGGCTGCAGGGTGGGGGGGCCACCAAAGCTGGCCCCCCCACTCTGTGCCTACAAGCCCCCATAGCTGGTCCCGGGCTGGTTACTTTGGGTAAGGGGGACCCCACGTCATTTTTTTTTTTTGATTTTTAAGGGTTTTTAACCCTTAAAAATCCAAAAAAAATGGGGTCCCCCTCCCCGGGAAGGGGGACCCTATGTCATTTTTTTTTTTAATTAACCATTTGTCATCCAGCAGCTATAAAAGGCTTCTGGGCAGGAAAGGGTGTCTACCTATACATATGTGGTATCGCTGTAACCGGGAGAAATTGGGGTTTCTCACGCAATAAGATTTTATTGACAAACTTACATTTTTTATTACAAAAAAACTCTACAAATTGTAAAAAAATATTTTTTTTTAATTTTTTTTCACACATTTCACCCAATATGTGTAGCGCAAAATAGTGAAACATCGTCTGGCAACAGGGAGTGGCAAATGCTGCAGGTAGGCTGGCAGCGAAAGGGTTAAACCCCTATGATGGAAAAAGATAAAATATAGGACTGTGGACAAACCTTCATTACTGATCATTACTAGCGCCAGGTATCGGTAGATGAGAGTCTGTATAGTAGCACTTAGAGCGACTGCTAGTATATGCTGTGATTGCTATCGGGCGCTGTAACCGCGCCTCAGTCGCTGTGGTAACCTGGCCGGCATTGATGAATGAGATGTATGTCGGGCGTTCTAACACCAGTACAGCGCTGCAGGGAGCGAAAGGAAGCACCAGCTCATTGCGACCGACTCTCAGCGACTCGCACCATATTCAACAAAAAAACAGACACACACACAGCGTCGGCATAGAGCGCCAGACGGTGTGTGATTAAAGTCTGTTTTTGAACACATATCCACCAGTAACAAAGTGAAAACACATGGAATGACATTGTTATAAAACTGTGACATTAACACTTTAGTGCCAGACCTGTAATGACAATTCTGCATAAAAATATAAAAAAATCTAAAAAGTTTTAAAAAATGTATTTAAATAGACCAGGAGAGGTGACACAATGATTTGATACGAACAAAAAAAAAAAATTATTAAAAGAAAATCCTGTTTAAATAGAAGAAAAGGAACGTCCATTGATGTATAGGAGAGCGACAGGTAGCGACAGGTAATACCAGGCGTTCTGAAAGCTAGAGCGCCGCCGGGATCCGCTGAGCCGTCTGTGATGATGAATCGGTCGCTACGTGTCGCTGTAAGAGGCGCTCAACAGAATCGCCTTCATAAATGTGGTATTGCGTGCCGCGGCCAGCGTTCACCAGACGCTACCTGCCGCTATCCCTTGATGAAAGGTAATACCTGCCGCTCTGGAAGCTAGAGCACCGGCGCTATACACTGAGCCGCCTGTAATGATAAATCCTACGCTACATGGCGCTGTTAGAGTCACTCACCAGAATCGCTTTCATAAATGTGGTTTCCTGTACAGCGCCCGGGTTCACCAGACGCTGCCTGGCGCTACAAGGCGCTATCCCTTCATTAATCGACCCCCAGTGTAAACAAAGCTTATTTATATTTTTAAGCTGGTCAGTGGAGGGTTTCTATAGATAACTATAGATCAGGTCCTGAGACATTTTCATTTCTGATTAATTCCAAAAAATAATGGGAGTGAGCGTCCTTAAACCCTTTGGTACCATTGACCCCACTATATACTCAAGAAGATAGTTAAGACAACTGAGTATAGAGCGGGTCAATGGCACCGAAGGGTTTAATCCAGACCTTCACCCTGAATAAGAGCCTATCTTATATGTTTCCCACACCCTGTCCATACAGATTGCCCACATTAATCCGGACCTTCACCCTGAATAAGAGCCTATCTTATATGTTTCCCACACCCTGTACATACAGATTGCCCACATTAATCCGGACCTTCACCCTGAATAAGAGCCTATCTTATATGTTTCCCACACCCTGTACATACAGATTGCCCACATTAATCCGGACCTTCACCCTGAATAAGAGCCTATCTTATATGTTTCCCACACCCTGTACATACAGATTGCTCACATTAATCCGGACCTTCACCCTGAATAAGAGCCTATCTTATATGTTTCCCACACCCTGTACATACAGATTGCCCACATTAATCCGGACCTTCACCCTGAATAAGAGCCTATCTTATATGTTTCCCACACCCTGTACATACAGATTGCTCACATTAATCCGGACCTTCACCCTGAATAAGAGCCTATCTTATATGTTTCCCACACCCTGTACATACAGATTGCTCACATTAATCTGGACCTTCATCCTGAATAAGAGCCTATCTTATATGTTTCCCACACCCTGTACATACAGATTGCTCACATTAATCCGGACCTTCACCCTGAGTAAGAGCCTATCTTATATGTTTCCCACACCCTGTACATACAGATTGCTCACATTAATCCGGACCTTCACCCTGAATAAGAGCCTATCTTATATGTTTCCCCCACCCTGTACATAAAGATTGCTCACATTAAAAATCATCCTCCCTGCATCTACTGCATGTTATGAGCCTTTAAACAACCAAGATGGCAGCTCATGGAACATCAGGCAGCCTGCAGGAAGCAGGCAGGAAGTGCCTTCTGACTGTGCTGCTCTGCATTCTGGGATTGCTGAACTTTTCCTGACCCTAGCTCTGCTCTGTCCGAGCAAAGCGCAGCTATAACCCCCCTGTACTTTATCCCACTTTCCTCTCCTCAGTAAGTGCGATGCTTCTGAGTCAAGATGGCGGCGCCCATATCCTATAGTCCTGAACAGAGTTGCAGCCCAGTGGGGGAAAGAATAATAACTAAGTGACTAAAAACTTAAAATATATTAATTTTAGATGCTGGGGAATAGTTTTATAAGGGTTTTATAAGGGTTTGGGCTTTTCAAACCCTTATAAAACTTTTTGGAATTAATCAGAAATGAAAATGTCTCAGGAGGACCTACTGTACCGGGGATCGGAGCGAGTATCCTATCAGGTGGATGTGTTTCCCGCATACCTACCAACCTTTCAGGGTGGGAAAGAGGGACGATTCTTAAATTAGGCCACACCCCCTCATTGAGGGATAGATAGGAGATATAGGCAAATTAATCATCTATTGATGCAGATCTGCATGTTACACCTCAAAGAGGGACAAATGAGAACAACGAGGGACAGGGGGACATGGACTCAAAAGAGGGACAGTCCCTCCAAATCAGGGACAGTTAGGAGGTATGGTTACAAGTCACAGCTGGGTAATATATGGAGATTGGGAGTAATAGGGATTGCAGTAGATGGCGTCTTGGGAAGAGCACATTGAGCTGCTTACTGTAGACTGCAGGAAATAGGGACTTTCCTTGTGTCATGTGACCAGCAGGAGGCTTCCTTTCATGGATATGGGCACCTGTAACGAGGCCATGTGTGGCAGTCGCCTCAATCTTTTAGATTGGCCCTCTTGGGTTTTGTTCTGCTTTAAACCAATGCCCCTTGTCTGAACAGATCCCCCTTTGGTGCAAATTAATGTGCCGATTCCAATAACTCTTTTTTTTTTTTTACTATAGCAGTAACGCCAGCGTCCCCTGCAGGTGGCCGCCCTAGGCACATACCCAGTGTTACCTAATGAGAAATAACGCCCTGCCCGTATATAAATAAATAAGAAATGTGATGTCACGTGATGTCACTTACCTTATCTCCTCTGCTGCCCTTCTCTCCGCGTTCTCCTTGCAAACCCTGGAAGAAAGAAATAGACAAGTTACTGCCGGACCTTTGCTATAGTTGTATAGTGTGTCTATGGAGAACGCTGCCCCCAACTGGCCACACACCTAACAATCTGATTGTACAATCTCACCAACACAGTGTAGTATATGCAGGACCAGGTGGAGCCGGCGCACAGGGCACAGCCAATGGGGAACCAGACTGGCTGCTCTTCCACTGAATTTCGAATATAGAAAGTTCTTTCTTGTTCACCGTCCTTTTCTCACCTCTTTACATTTCCTCCATCCTTTTCTTTTTATTACATTCTTTTGATCTTTTTTTTTTTCACATTCCCGCCATCATTTTCTCTTTTTCACATTCCCGCCATCATTTTCTCTTTTTCACATTCCCGCCATCATTTTCTCTTTTTCACATTCCCTCCATCATTTTCTCTTTTTCACATCCCCCCCCATCCTTTTCTCCTTTTTCACATTCCCTCCATCATTTTCTCTTTTTCACATTCCCTCCATCGTTTTCTCTTTTTCACATTCCCTCCATCATTTTCTCTTTTTCACATTCCCTCCATTATTTTCTCTTTTTCACATTCCCTCCATCATTTTCTCTTTTTCACATTCCCGCCATCATTTTCTCTTTTTCACATTCCCTCCATCATTTTCTCTTTTTCACATTCCCTCCATCATTTTCTCTTTTTCACATTCCCACCATCATTTTCTCTTTTTCACATTCCCTCCATCATTGTTCATTTTCACATCCCCCCCCATCCTTTTCTCCTTTTTCACATTCCCTCCATCATTTTCTCTTTTTCACATTCCCTCCATCATTTTCTCTTTTTCACATTCCCTCCATCATTTTCTCTTTTTCACATTCCCACCATCATTTTCTCTTTTTCACATTCCCTCCATCATTTTCTCTTTTTCACATTCCCTCCATCATTGTTCATTTTCACATCCCCCCCCATCCTTTTCTCCTTTTTCACATTCCCGCCATCATTTTCTCTTTTTCACATTCCCGCCATCATTTTCTCTTTTTCACATTCTCTCCATCGTTTTCTCTTTTTCACATTCCCGCCATCATTTTCTCTTTTTCACATTCCCTCCATCATTTTCTCTTTTTCACATTCCCTCCATTATTTTCTCTTTTTCACATTCCCTCCATCATTTTCTCTTTTTCACATTCCCGCCATCATTTTCTCTTTTTCACATTCCCTCCATCATTTTCTCTTTTTCACATTCCCTCCATCATTTTCTCTTTTTCACATTCCCACCATCATTTTCTCTTTTTCACATTCCCTCCATCATTGTTCATTTTCACATCCCCCCCCATCCTTTTCTCCTTTTTCACATTCCCTCCATCATTTTCTCTTTTTCACATTCCCTCCATCATTTTCTCTTTTTCACATTCCCTCCATCATTTTCTCTTTTTCACATTCCCACCATCATTTTCTCTTTTTCACATTCCCTCCATCATTTTCTCTTTTTCACATTCCCTCCATCATTGTTCATTTTCACATCCCCCCCCATCCTTTTCTCCTTTTTCACATTCCCGCCATCATTTTCTCTTTTTCACATTCCCGCCATCATTTTCTCTTTTTCACATTCTCTCCATCGTTTTCTCTTTTTCACATTCCCGCCATCATTTTCTCTTTTTCACATTCCCTCCATCATTTTCTCTTTTTCACATTCCCTCCATCATTTTCTCTTTTTCACATTCCCTCCATCATTTTCTCTTTTTCACATTCCCGCCATCATTTTCTCTTTTTCACATTCTCTCCATCGTTTTCTCTTTTTCACATTCCCGCCATCATTTTCTCTTTTTCACATTCCCGCCATCATTTTCTCTTTTTCACATTCCCGCCATCATTTTCTCCTTTTTCACATGCCCTCCATCCTTTTCTCTTTTTCACATTCCCGCCATCATTTTCTCTTTTTCACATTCCCTCCATCATTTTCTCTTTTTCACATTCCCTCCATCATTTTCTCTTTTTCACATTCCCGCCATAATTTTCTCTTTTTCACATTCCCTTCATAATTTTCTCTTTTTCACATTCCCTCCATCATTTTCTCTTTTTCACATTCCCTCCATCATTTTCTCTTTTTCACATTCCCTCCATCATTTTCTCTTTTTCACATTCCCTCCATAATTTTCTCTTTTTCACATTCCCTCCATCGTTTTCTCTTTTTCCCATTCCCTCCATCATTTTCTCTTTTTCACATTCCCTCCATCATTTTCTCTTTTTCACATTCCCTCCATCCTTTTCTCCTTTTTCACATTCCCTCCATCATTTTCTCTTTTTCACATTCCCACCATCATTTTCTCTTTTTCACATTCCCTCCATCATTTTCTCTTTTTCACATTCCCTCCATCATTTTCTCTTTTTCACATTCCCTCCATCATTTTCTCTTTTTCACATTCCCTCCATCATTTTCTCTTTTTCACATTCCCTCCATCATTTTCTCTTTTTCACATTCCCGCCATCATTTTCTCTTTTTCACATTCCCACCATCATTTTCTCTTTTTCACATTCCCGCCATCATTTTCTCTTTTTCACATTCCCACCATCATTTTCTCTTTTTCACATTCCCTCCATCATTTTCTCTTTTTCACATTCCCGCCATCATTTTCTCTTTTTCACATTCCCTCCATCATTTTCTCTTTTTCACATTCCCGCCATCATTTTCTCTTTTTCACATTCCCTCCATCATTTTCTCTTTTTCACATTCCCTCCATCATTTTCTCTTTTTCACATTCCCTCCATCATTTTCTCTTTTTCACATTCCCTTCATAATTTTCTCTTTTTCACATTCCCTCCATCATTTTCTCTTTTTCACATTCCCTCCATCATTTTCTCTTTTTCACATTCCCGCCATCATTTTCTCTTTTTCACATTCCCTCCATCATTTTCTCTTTTTCACATTCCCTCCATCATTTTCTCTTTTTCACATTCCCGCCATCATTTTCTCTTTTTCACATTCCCTCCATCATTTTCTCTTTTTCACATTCCCTCCATCATTTTCTCTTTTTCACATTCCCCCCCATCCTTTTCTCCTTTTTCACATTCCCTCCATCATTTTCTCTTTTTCACATTCCCACCATCATTTTCTCTTTTTCACATTCCCTCCATCATTTTCTCTTTTTCACATTCCCTCCATCATTTTCTCTTTTTCACATTCCCTCCATCATTTTCTCTTTTTCACATTCCCTCCATCATTTTCTCTTTTTCACATTCCCGCCATCATTTTCTCTTTTTCACATTCCCACCATCATTTTCTCTTTTTCACATTCCCGCCATCATTTTCTCTTTTTCACATTCCCTCCATCATTTTCTCTTTTTCACATTCCCTCCATCATTTTCTCTTTTTCACATTCCCGCCATCATTTTCTCTTTTTCACATTCCCTCCATCGTTTTCTCTTTTTCACATTCCCGCCATCATTTTCTCTTTTTCACATTCCCTCCATCATTTTCTCTTTTTCACATTCCCTCCATCATTTTCTCTTTTTCACATTCCCTCCATCATTTTCTCGTTTTCACATTCTCTCCATCATTTTCTCTTTTTCACATTCCCTCCATCATTGTTCATTTTCACATTCCCTCCATCATTTTCTCTTTTTCACATTCCCTCCATCATTTTCTCTTTTTCACATTCCCTCCATCATTTTCTCTTTTTCACATTCCCTCCATCATTGTTCATTTTCACATTCCCCCCCATCCTTTTCTCCTTTTTCACATTCCCTCCATCATTTTCTCTTTTTCACATTCCCTCCATCATTTTCTCTTTTTCACATTCCCTCCATCATTTTCTCTTTTTCACATTCCCTCCATCATTTTCTCTTTTTCACATTCCCTCCATCATTTTCTCTTTTTCACATTCCCGCCATCATTTTCTCTTTTTCACATTCCCTCCATCATTTTCTCTTTTTCACATTTTCTTTGTCTTTCTCTTTTTTCTCACATCCCCTCCATTTTCCAGTTCTCCTAATCCTCCCTTTTTTAACATTCTATCCACCATTTTCTCTTTTTGCTAACGTGCACCTCCCTGGTTAGTTATAAGATGGTCTGAGCGGCTGCCACCCCTCCTTTTGTTTCCTTTGAATTTGTGCAAGCACATGGGGTGTGGGGTCTAGGCTGTATTGCAAGGTCTTTGACCCTTCCACCTCATGGCTTGCACTTGAGGTTTAGGGCAACCTCAGGTAAGCCTGCTCCCAATTTATCTATTGCACTGTATGTCCCAAATGGGCTCTCAGAGATTAGAGTTAGGACGGCACCACACAGAGGCACCTTGGCGCTTGGTGGTGCAGCTTCATCATACTTCTGCAGATGTGTGTGACTGAGCCCTCTGCTTTTAACCAAGTTTAGAGACAGATTATAGGCTGGCCTGCAAGCTAACAGGATTGAGTGCTGTGGCTCCTTTAAGACTTTAGAATGTAGAACTAGAAATGGATATTTTCACTTTTTAAATCCTCCTGGAACACTGTTTTTTGTTGCTGTTCCTCTCTGTAAGACAGAAGCCAATCAGTCATTGCAATGGTGTGGCAATAACATCATTGCCACACACAACAATGGCAATGAATGGAGGAGGCGGAGCTAAAACAGGCGCCATTTTTTGGGATTAGAGTGAAGTAGGGGCAGTGAAAATTGGCAAAATGTACACTTCATGGGGGGAGCAGATCAGGGGATGCTAGATGAAAATGTGGGTTTTGGTCCGCTTTAAGTGCCCCTATTTTTTGGGGGGCCAGCGGGATAAAATAGAAACATAGAAGGGTGACGACAGAAGGAGAGCATACGCTCCATCTAGTCTGCTCTTATGTGTATACTGTATGTTCTCTGTATCTTATGTGTATACTGTATGTTCTCTGTATCTTATGTGTATACTGTATGTTCTCTGTATCTTATGTGTATACTGTATGTTCTCTGTATCTTATGTGTATACTGTATGTTCTCTGTATCTTATGTGTATACTGTATGTTCTCTGTATCTTATGTGTATACTGTATGTTCTCTGTATCTTATGTATATACTGTATGTTCTCTGTATCTTATGTGTATACTGTATGTTCTCTGTATCTTATGTGTATACTGTATGTTCTCTGTATCTTATGTATATACTGTATGTTCTCTGTATCTTATGTATATACTGTATGTTCTCTGTATCTTATGTATATACTGTATGTTCTCTGTATCTTATGTATATACTGTATGTTCTCTGTATCTTATGTATATACTGTATGTTCTCTGTATCTTATGTATATACTGTATGTTCTCTGTATCTTATGTATATACTGTATGTTCTCTGTATCTTATGTGTATACTGTATGTTCTCTGTATCTTATGTGTATACTGTATGTTCTCTGTATCTTATGTGTATACTGTATGTTCTCTGTATCTTATGTGTATACTGTATGTTCTCTGTATCTTATGTGTATACTGTATGTTCTCTGTATCTTATGTGTATACTGTATGTTCTCTGTATCTTATGTATATACTGTATGTTCTCTGTATCTTATGTGTATACTGTATGTTCTCTGTATCTTATGTATATACTGTATGTTCTCTGTATCTTATGTGTATACTGTATGTTCTCTGTATATTATGTGTATACTGTATGTTCTCTGTATCTTATGTGTGTATACTGTATGTTCTCTGTATCTTATGTGTATACTGTATGTTCTCTGTATCTTATGTGTGTATACTGTATGGTCTCTGTATCTTATGTATATACTGTATGTTCTCTGTATCTTATGTGTATACTGTATGTTCTCTGTATATTATGTGTATACTGTATGTTCTCTGTATCTTATGTGTGTATACTGTATGTTCTCTGTATCTTATGTATATACTGTATGGTCTCTGTATCTTATGTGTATACTGCATGTTCTCTGTATCTTATGTGTGTATACTGTATGTTCTCTAAATCTTATGTATATACTGTATGGTCTCTGTATCTTATGTGTATACTGTATGTTCTCTGTATCTTATGTGTGTATACTGTATGTTCTCTGTATCTTATGTGTATACTGTATGTTCTCTGTATCTTATGTGTGTATACTGTATGTTCTCTGTATCTTATGTGTATACTGTATGTTCTCTGTATCTTATGTGTATACTGTATGTTCTCTGTATCTTATGTATATACTGTATGTTCTCTGTATCTTATGTGTATACTGTATGTTCTCTGTATCTTATGTATATACTGTATGTTCTCTGTATCTTATGTATATACTGTATGTTCTCTGTATCTTATGTGTATACTGTATGTTCTCTGTATCTTATGTATATACTGTATGTTCTCTGTATATTATGTGTATACTGTATGTTCTCTGTATCTTATGTATATACTGTATGTTCTCTGTATCTTATGTGTATACTGTATGTTCTCTGTATATTATGTATATACTGTATGTTCTCTGTATCTTATGTATATACTGTATGTTCTCTGTATATTATGTATATACTGTATGTTCTCTGTATCTTATGTATATACTGTATGTTCTCTGTATCTTATGTGTATACTGTATGTTCTCTGTATCTTATGTGTGTATACTGTATGGTCTCTGTATCTTATGTGTATACTGTATGTTCTCTGTATCTTATGTGTGTATACTGTATGGTCTCTGTATCTTATGTGTATACTGTATGTTCTCTGTATCTTATGTATATACTGTATGTTCTCTGTATCTTATGTATATACTGTATGTTCTCTGTATCTTATGTGTATACTGTATGTTCTCTGTATCTTATGTGTATACTGTATGTTCTCTGTATCTTATGTATATACTGTATGTTCTCTGTATCTTATGTGTATACTGTATGTTCTCTGTATCTTATGTATATACTGTATGTTCTCTGTATCTTATGTATATACTGTATGTTCTCTGTATCTTATGTGTATACTGTATGTTCTCTGTATCTTATGTATATACTGTATGTTCTCTGTATCTTATGTATATACTGTATGTTCTCTGTATATTATGTATATACTGTATGTTCTCTGTATCTTATGTATATACTGTATGTTCTCTGTATATTATGTATATACTGTATGTTCTCTGTATCTTATGTATATACTGTATGTTCTCTGTATCTTATGTGTGTATACTGTATGTTCTCTGTATCTTATGTGTATACTGTATGTTCTCTGTATCTTATGTGTGTATACTGTATGGTCTCTGTATCTTATGTGTATACTGCATGTTCTCTGTATCTTATGTGTGTATACTGTATGTTCTCTGTATCTTATGTATATACTGTATGTTCTCTGTATCTTATGTGTATACTGTATGTTCTCTGTATCTTATGTGTGTATACTGTATGTTCTCTGTATCTTATGTATATACTGTATGTTCTCTGTATCTTATGTGTATACTGTATGTTCTCTGTATCTTATGTGTGTATACTGTATGTTCTCTGTATCTTATGTATATACTGTATGGTCTCTGTATCTTATGTGTATACTGTATGTTCTCTGTATCTTATGTGTATACTGTATGTTCTCTGTATCTTATGTGTGTATACTGTATGTTCTCTGTATCTTATGTATATACTGTATGTTCTCTGTATCTTATGTGTATACTGTATGTTCTCTGTATCTTATGTGTATACTGTATGTTCTCTGTATCTTATGTATATACTGTATGTTCTCTGTATCTTATGTGTATACTGTATGTTCTCTTTATCTTATGTGTATACTGTATGTTCTCTGTATCTTATGTGTATACTGTATGTTCTCTTATCTTATGTATATACTGTATGTTCTCTGTATCTTATGTGTATACTGTACGTTCTCTTTATCTTATGTGTATACTGTATGTTCTCTTTATCTTATGTGTATACTGTATGTTCTCTGTATCTTATGTATATACTGTATGTTCTCTGTATCTTATGTATATACTGTATGTTCTCTGTATCTTATGTGTATACTGTACGTTCTCTTTATCTTATGTGTATACTGTATGTTCTCTTTATCTTATGTGTATACTGTATGTTCTCTGTATCTTATGTGTATACTGTATGTTCTCTGTATCTTATGTGTATACTGTATGTTCTCTGTATCTTATGTATATACTGTATGTTCTCTGTATATTATGTATATACTGTATGTTCTCTGTATCTTATGTATATACTGTATGTTCTCTGTATCTTATGTATATACTGTATGTTCTCTGTATCTTATGTGTATACTGTACGTTCTCTTTATCTTATGTATATACTGTATGTTCTCTGTATCTTATGTATATACTGTATGGTCTCTGTATCGTATGTGTATACTGTATGTTCTCTGTATCTTATGTGTATCCTGTATGTTCTCTGTATCTTATGTGTATACTGTACGTTCTCTTTATCTTATGTGTATACTGTATGTTCTCTTTATCTTATGTGTATACTGTATGTTCTCTGTATCTTATGTGTATACTGTATGTTCTCTGTATCTTATGTGTATACTGTATGTTCTCTGTATCTTATGTATATACTGTATGTTCTCTGTATCTTATGTGTATACTGTATGTTCTCTTTATCTTATGTGTATACTGTATGTTCTCTGTATCTTATGTGTATACTGTATGTTCTCTTATCTTATGTATATACTGTATGTTCTCTGTATCTTATGTGTATACTGTACGTTCTCTTTATCTTATGTGTATACTGTATGTTCTCTTTATCTTATGTGTATACTGTATGTTCTCTGTATCTTATGTATATACTGTATGTTCTCTGTATCTTATGTATATACTGTATGTTCTCTTTATCTTATGTGTATACTGTATGTTCTCTGTATCTTATGTGTATACTGTATGTTCTCTGTATCTTATGTGTATACTGTATGTTCTCTGTATCTTATGCATATACTGTATGTTCTCTGTATCTTATGTGTATACTGTATGTTCTCTTTATCTTATGTGTATACTGTATGTTCTCTGTATCTTATGTGTATACTGTATGTTCTCTTATCTTATGTATATACTGTATGTTCTCTGTATCTTATGTGTATACTGTACGTTCTCTTTATCTTATGTGTATACTGTATGTTCTCTTTATCTTATGTGTATACTGTATGTTCTCTGTATCTTATGTATATACTGTATGTTCTCTGTATCTTATGTGTATACTGTATGTTCTCTGTATCTTATGTGTATACTGTATGTTCTCTGTATCTTATATATATACTGTATGTTCTCTGTATCTTATGTGTATACTGTATGTTCTCTTTATCTTATGTGTATACTGTATGTTCTCTGTATCTTATGTGTATACTGTATGTTCTCTGTATCTTATGTATATACTGTATGTTCTCTGTATCTTATGTATATACTGTATGTTCTCTTTATCTTATGTGTATACTGTATGTTCTCTGTATCTTATGTATATACTGTATGTTCTCTTTATCTTAGGATAGATGGAGGTTTATCCCAGGCATGTGCTCATTCACTGACTGTTGATTTGACAACTACCTCTGCTGGAAGTTTGTTCCAAGCATCTACTACTCTTTCTGTAAAATAATATTTTCTAACATTGCTCCTGATCTTCCCCCCGAGTATCTTCAGGTTGGGTCCCTTGTTCCGTCATTAAGTTTCTTCTTAAAAACACTTCCCTCCTGAACCTTATTCCCTCCTGTCACATATATAAAGGTCTCCATCATGTCCCCCCTCTCCCTTCTTTCCTCCAGACTGTACAAATTAAGTTCTTTAAGTCTCTCCTGTTTTAAGTTTAAGTCCTTCCACCATTTTTGTTGCCGGCCTTTGGACACGTTCTATTTGAATAATGTCTTTTTGCAGGTAAGGTCTCCAGAACTGCACACAGTATTCTAGCTGTGGCCTCACCAGGGCTCTATACAGCGGCATCACAACCTCCATCTTCCTACTGGTGATGCCCCGAGCTATGCAGCCGAGCAAGTGAATGCCTCAAAGTGGGACCACCCCGCTTAAAGTGAGATGTCTGGTTAAATTATACAATTAGGAAAAGTAACTTACAGGGAAGCCTGTTGGTCCAGCGGCTCCTGGTGGCCCAGTAGCTCCCTGCAATCCCTGTAATAAAACAAAGCAACTTAATGAAGCCTTTACTTGAATCCATCAGATATTTGTCATATTTAATGGTAATTAACACAAGACAGGTTTACATTAAGTTTACTTAAAAGCTCTAAAACAGACCCAAGTGGATGGTTTAGGCCAGGGACACTCAACCACTTCTTGTAAAGGTCCATTTAAAGGCATCCGGCATACCTCCCAACTTCTGAAAATGTCAAAGCGGGACAAGCAATGCCCCCGGCCGCACCCCCCGTCACGCCCCGGCCACACCCCGTCACGCCCCGACCACACCCCTGTCACGCCCCAACCACACCCCCTGTCACGCCCCAACCACACCCCTGTCACGCCCCGGCCACACCCCCGTCACGCCCCGGCCACACCCCTGTCACGCTCTCCAGCTCCAGCAATGTCGGCTGCCTTCACCCCTGCATGCGTAAGTTTTTTTATCCCCAACCCAGCATACCGCCCACCCACCCCCGTGCGCCCGCCCCCCGTGTGCCCGCCCCACTCTCTCACCCCACACACCAGGATTAGTATCTTCGCGCCGGCGTCGTTGCGGCCCTGGGCACACGGCGCAGGGCGTCCCGGGACATTTGTTAATGTTCCGGGACCGCGGGATTCTTTGCGAAAATCGGGACAATCCCAGGAAAATCGGGACAGTTGGGAGGCATGCATCCGGTAAAAGGTGAAGGTCCGGGTCGAGGGCTGTCTCAGGGGGTGGACAGGTATAAATCAGCACACTGGGGGAGGGGCTATAGATTCTCCAGGCTAAACTAAAAAAAGGCTGCTTGAAAGGATTGGATGGGGCAAAGAAACAGGAAACAAAGTTTGTGTGCACCTTGCAATGCCACTTCCTGCCCGTGCAGAACTTTATATTGCAATGCTAGGTGCCAGGGAGCCATGACACTGGCAGGGAGACTAAGCACTACATCGCCGATCAAGTAAAGGGGGCAGCACTGAGCACAGCAACACAGAAGCAGCTGAGTGCAGGGCTGTCAGGGCAGGGGTCCGGAAATCTGGTGCAGAGTCCCGCATTCGGACCCCAGTCCACCAATTGAGTATCGCTGGTTTTGGCTGAGACCGAGTCAGGAATTTTACAATCATAAAGAGCTTAAAAGCTTGAGGTATCCGGCTTCAGGATCAGGCAGCTTAGGGTCATAAACCGGAATTCGCTCCGAATTTCAGGGAAAATTCGATACGGAACGAACCTGAATTTTTTTTGGTTCGTGCCGATCGAATTTTCCCTGAAATAAAAAAAAAAAAATGCCGGCATGGTGGGAGCGGGCAGGCCAGCTACGCTGTCAGCGGGCGGCGGAAGACAGCGCAGCCGGCCTGCCCGCTTCCACCATGCCGGCATTTTTTTAAAAAGCAAACACTTACCTGCATGGTCGGAGCGTGGAGGCCGGCGCCGCTCTCAGGCGCCCTCTGATGACGCGTCCTCTGATGACAGCTGAGAGCGGCGCCGGCCTCCACGCTCCCACCATGCCGGCATTTTTTTTTTCAGATGAGCGATTCGTGAAAGTTCGATTCGGGCGAA
Source organism: Gastrophryne carolinensis (assembly GCA_027917425.1). Classification (NCBI taxonomy): domain Eukaryota; kingdom Metazoa; phylum Chordata; class Amphibia; order Anura; family Microhylidae; genus Gastrophryne; species Gastrophryne carolinensis. The sequence continues at coordinate 422,337,970 of CM051239.1, forward strand.
CCCGAATTTCTTGGGGAAATTCGGCGAATCGCCCGAATCGAACTTTCAAGAAGTTCGCTCATGTCTAGTCATAAACTATAAAACAAGCCTAGGTTGGGTCAAACATTTTTGGATTACAAAAGATAAAACAGGCCCAGCTTGGGTCGGATAGGTCAGGATTGCAGGCGGGGATTAGGGCAGACAGTTTAGGGATTCAATCAACTAAAAATATAAAAAAGGGAAGGGTTAGGCAGTTTAGGTCATAAATGGTATATTGGGGCGATTGGGTCAGACATTTTTGTATTACAAATACCACAACAGGCCTGGATGGGTCAGATGGTTTAGGATTGCAGGCTGTGATTGGGTCAGGCACATTGCAGGTTCAGATAATAAAAATCAAATTGGCAAATCATAATTTTGCCAATATTTTGTTTTGGCTGAACCAGAAAAATTTGGGTAGGATTTACCTTTGACCTGAGTTTGAAGCTAGACATTACATAATTAGAAGCCAGCAGTGGAGCAAATCTTACCGGTGGTCCGGGGGGTCCGGCCGCTCCGGCCTCTCCTCGTTCACCTCGGTCACCCTAAAAGATGACATCACAAAAGTACAACTGATTAATATGGGATATCAAATGGTAAGGAAACTAGTGTCATTATATTTTTTGTTTAGTTTCTGCCCAGGCTATTAATAAAAAAGACTCACCTTTTGTCCCCCAGAGCTCCCTCGTGTAGCACCGGCATCTTTTGACTTACTGATACCAGAGAACCAGCGATTCTGTCCTCCAGGGCAGTGGGCTTCACTCCCCCTAACATGTACACTTCATTCATTGCTAGGGCGCAAGCGAGCCCACCTTGGCACACCACCTCCTTTTTAATGAATGGAGCGGGAGTGTGGGGGTGGAAAAAGGCCTGTAGGACCCCACTGAGAGAGGCCATTGGCCGTGGGATTCTTGCCCTGGGTGAGTATGCAGATGCCGGTGCTTGATGAAGGAGCTGCACAGCACACCACACCTGCTCACAGGAGATGCGGAGGACAAAAGCTGAGTATATTCTTTTGTTATCTTTTTCAGCCTGGACAATCTATTTGAAGAGCACTTTTGAGCACCTGGTGCTGAGTCAGCCTCTTAGTCTCCATTTAAAGCTGAACAAAACCCACTGCTGCCCCTTCCCCCCCAGGCCCTCATAGGAAAGTGTTACCCTGTCTCCTTTGGCTCCTTCTCTGCCGAACGGACCCGGTGGGCCAAGAGATCCCTAAGAAGAAAATTACAATAATCAGTGAAGTCAACATACAGGGTACATGTAAAACACACCCCAGTCCCAATGACTGGATTGTCTGTGGCAGGTCTCCAGTGACTAAATAAAAAAAGGAAGGCTAGACATCCCCAGTGGGGTCATGAATAGGAAAAAGTAATCAAGACATATTGCTTACCTTCTCTCCTTTCTCTCCTCTAAGTCCAGGAAACCCAGGTTTTCCTTCTTCCCCCTAAAATTAATAATAATAAAAATACATTTCACAGTGTACAGCACTGGTCACACTCATAAAACTGGTATATTCCCCATGAAAAGGTACAGTGTGGAAAATGTCTGTGTCATAGGCATGGGGGCTCCAGGCGTGCAGTATTGCTGGTTGATTTACTGAAGGTACCTGCATTATCGATTGCCGTAACCTGGACCTGACTCAGTTAGCTTGTTTGACCTGGCTATCTTGATTTTGGCTTTTACTTTACTTGACGTTAACTACAGTCATCAGCTGCTTGCCCTTGACCTTTGACCTGACCTTGACTACGTTTCCAATACTGCCTACCATCATCCTTTGGCCTGACCTTATCAAATAGTCTTTGCTAAGTAAGCATTTAATCTTTCCTCTAAAAAGAGCCTCTGCTAAAGGCCTTCAACCTTTGCCTTGCCTCAACTACTCTGCTTGGCCTCAACCTTTGACCTGTCCACTATGATACTTATCTGCCCATCTTTAATCTTTTTCTAACCCTGACTACTTTGAGTGTCAACGTAAGACGTTAACCTAATCTCATCTACGATCCTTCTATGTTGCCCCTCAATCTTCAGCCAGACCTTAACTACAAATCAAGACCAACTAGTCTGACCTCATCTATGATGTTCCACTGCCCTTCGGCCTAACCTTGACTGGCATTGACCATTGGCCTAACCTCATCTACAGTCCTCCACAGCCGGCCATCATTTTTTGGCCTAACATCAACCATGAGCCTCTACTAAAAAGAGCCTCTTCTAAAGGCCTTCAACCTTTGCCTTGCCTCAACTACTCTGCTTGGCCTCAACCTTTGACCTGTCCACTATGATACTTATCTGCCCATCTTTAATCTTTTTCTAACCCTGACTACTTTGAGTGTCAACGTAAGACGTTAACCTAATCTCATCTACGATCCTTCTATGTTGCCCCTCAATCTTCAGCCAGACCTTAACTACAAATCAAGACCAACTAGCCTGACCTCATCTATGATGTTCCACTGCCCTTCGGCCTAACCTTGACTGGCATTGACCATTGGCCTAACCTCATCTACAGTCCTCCACAGCCGGCCATCATTTTTTGGCCTAACATCAACCATGAGCCTCTACTAAAAGCCTTTAATCTTTTGTTCTGTACTCACCTACCAATCTTCGCTGCCTGTTCCCAGCATTCCACCTTACCTCAGCTACAACTCTTCTGAGCCCACCTTCAACTTTTAACCTGACTACAGGTTGCCTGTCCTCCTCATTTGCTCTGACACTGACTATGATCCGCCACTGCCGTCCTGTGATTTTAAGCTGCTTGACTTTTCAAGCCATGGGCTCTCTGCATTTGTTAAGAGAATTCTTCCTGTGTTTAAGGGCTTCAGTCTTAGGCCTAACATCAACACAAGCTTCTGCTAAAAGCTTCAACCTTTGATCTGACCTCAACTACACTGCCTGTTCTCATCCTTTTATCTGCCTGCAACTATGATCCTCCTCCAGACCTTAAATACAAACCAACTTTTGCCCTGAACCTCAGTCTGACCTCATCTATGATCCGCCAGTGTCCACCCTTTGACATAACCTCGGCTACAATTCCTCACTACCTGGCATCGATCATTGGCCTAACCTCAATTACAGTTCCTTCCAGCTCTCAACCTTTGGCCTGGCCTTGGCTCCAATCCAGTGCTCTCTGCCATCATCCATGGCCTAACCTCAGCAATGAGCGTCTCCTTAATGCCTTGAACCTTTGGTTACTGTACAATTCTAAATTGGCTGTTTCAACATTCCACCTGATCACAGATACTATACTTCTTCACCCACCTCCAGCTTTTAGGTGGACCATAGGTTGGCTGCACTATTCCTTTGGTCTGACACCAATTATGATCCTTCAGTGGCTGCTTGACATTACAAGTCCTGGACCTTTCTGCCTTGTTGTTTCTGCCATGAGTTCAGATCTCTCCAAAAGGTTTGCAGGTAAATCACAACTTTTCAGCCAGGTGGATCTGTTTTATTAGTAACCTTTCCCATGAAGTTCCTCTTTAGCTGCATAAAGGTAAGTAGTGGGGTGCGATCTAACCACCACCCATCCCTCTTTATTCTGAGCTTCCAACAAGCAGTCTACACTGAAGGTGTTATCTTCTGGTCTCAGCAGGGAGTCCTGCCAGCAAACGTTATTTACAGTACAGGAAGGGCATTGTTCAATGTCCGCACGTGACAAATATCCTTAAAGAAACATGTAAGTTGCACCACATGCAGCCTCCTCATTTATTACCCCTCGACTTTAGAATAAACACTCATTCGTTACCCTGTAATGGTGACTATGGAAAGGAAGAGGCCCATCATTAATCCCCTTCAGACGATTTATAAACACGGATAACGATCTAAGGTCGGAACATCTTGAGATCATCGAATTTTCCTTCTCAAGTGTTTCAAAAATGGTTTATTTACAATGGTTGATGTGAAGCCATGGCACCTCCCGATCTCACCGCCCTCACCCCATTCTCCCTGGGATGGGGGGGGGGGATGTTTGTAAGTGGAAACCTGAGATGTGACTCATGTTGTTTAGAATCTCATCTAATATTTAGCAGTTGTTTCTCCTTCTGTCATCGCATCCATCATGTACTACCGCCTCCTTCCCCCGATAAATCACTTTAGGAGAGTGTGCTTACCATAATGCTTACCATGAACACTTTTCCCTGTTATCTAACAGCAGGCTGATAATAAAATGATCAGAAGTGTCAGGAGGAGCAATACCAGGAGGAGCGAAAGAGAGTGATTGTATCATAGCGGGGAAACTGTAACAAAAAACCTTTGCACGACGTGCAACAATCCCGCACCACCCCAGAAGAAATAAGATAAGATGGAGGTAAAAATTTGCCAGTCCAAGAACCAAAGCCACAACGCAATAACCAAAACAACAGCGGTCCCAGTGCACCGCAAATAGGACACCTTACGACGGAACCAAATACCCCTCAATAATCATTCATTAGGAATATGATAAAGTCAATATATTCATCTTTAATTCATAGATTTATTAAAAATCATAGACACATACATAATTACATTACAACCACAAACATTTAAAAAACATTTACACATAAACGCGACCACAACAGGGAACCCTCATTAGAATTCCAAAATCCATAACCTATATACACAAATTGATATTCCCCAAATAAGTCCCATATCCCTAAATAAAGTGCTAATGCAAAAGGAAGTGCAATATTGCAAAGAATAGTGCTGCAAGTGCTAAATGTGCAATATTCACAATATACAGATGAACAGGACGAAGCTATCTGAAACAACTACACCTCAGTGATAAAAAGAGTCACCTCTGCTGGACCAGACTGAAATTCTCACCCACGCATTCCGTGGTCTCCCACGCCACTTTCTCAAGGTGCTAGGTGCTATATATATATATATATATATATTAGTAGGTTGTTCAGATGGAGTGGCATGTGTGAAGTAGAAAAGGACTCCAGGAAAGTCTGTTCCTCCATTTACTAGCTCTTCAAGGGGCAACTAGAAAAGCCTCCTATAGGGCCCTGAAGTTTGGCCAGCATGAGAATCTGGGTGGGTCCTGTTGGCCACTCTCACTCCAATCCAGTGCTCTAGGCCAGAAGGCCTTTAAAGGGACTCATGAGCCACAGCTGAGTGCTGCTAAATGGGCTGAGGTGCATGTGGCACCTTCAGCCAAGCGTTGGAGAGAGCTGCAGACAGCCGTGTGGGCTATCTGGGTGCAGGCGGCACCAGAGCTTGGGAGAGCTCACAGACTGACAGCCGTGTGGGCTATCTGGGTGCAGGTGGCACCAGAGCTTGGGAGAGCTCACAGACTGACAGCCGTGTGGGCTATCTGGGTGCAGGCGGCACCAGAGCTTGGGAGAGCTCACAGACTGACAGCCGTGTGGGCTAACTGGGTGCAGGTGGCACCAGAGCTTGGGAGAGCTCACAGACTGACAGCCCTGTGGACTAACCAGATGCAGGCGGCACCAGAGCTTGGGAGAGCTCACAGACTGACAGTCGTGTGGGCTAACTGGGTGCAGGTGGCACCGGAGCTGAGGAGAGCTTGCCACAGCCAACAGCCAAGTGGGTTGAAGGGTGCATGTGGCACCAGGAGCAGGGCTGGCTAGAGGCCCTCTGCCAAACAGAGTACAACAGTCGACACGACAGAAGCGCCCAAGAGTCTCTGATGTGAAGTGTGAGTAGGCCTGTGTGGCCATATGAAATTAGGACTTTTATGAGGACCTGTGTTTCCTTATGAATGCTGAAGAAAGCCTGTTTAAGTTGGACCCCCTGTTTATGTCTGTGTCTGTGCCCAGAAAGATCCTGGGAGCTTGCAATATATATATGAAATCTTAAAAAGAAAAAGAAAAATCCCCAGATTTGTATACAAGACGTGTTACCTGATCGCCTTTCTCTCCCTTTGTAGCAATGCTTCGTCCCTGTGAAAAGACAAGAGTCTATATGAAACATATGCTTTATAATATACATTGATGTTTTAATACACATTGATGTTACTACTGTAACTAGCAGCACTGTGTCCACTCATTGAATGATAGAGATGGTGAATCTGGAGGATTCTAATGCTAATTTGCCCACTGTTGGATATAATCTAGAGCAATGGTACTCAACTGGCGGACCAGGGTCTGAATGCGGACCTCAGATTTCCGGACCCCTGACAGCCCTGCACGTAATTGCTTCTGTGTTGCCGTGCTCAGTGTCGACACCTTTGTTTGATCTGTGATGTAGTGCTCTGTGCTCCCTGCCACCTAGCATTGCAATATGAAGAAGAGGCAATTCAAGGGACACACAAACTTCGTTTATCGGTCTCTCTGCCACGTTCATCCCTGTCCCCTGAGCTCTGCCCCATCCATCCCTGTCTCTCTGCCCCATCCATCCCTGTCCCCTGAGCTCTGCCCCATCCATCCCTGTCCCCTGAGCTCTGCCCCATCCATCCCTGTCTCTCTGCCCCATCCATCCCTGTCTCTCTGCCCCATCCATCCCTGTCTCTCTGCCTCATTCATCCCTGTCCCCTGAGCTCTGCCCCATCCATCCCTGTCTCTCTGCCCCATCCATCCCTGTCCCCTGAGCTCTGCCCCATCCATCCCTGTCTCTCTGCCTCATTCATCCCTGTTCCCTCAGCTCTGCCCCATCCATCCCTGTCTCTCTGCCTCATCCATTCCTGTCTCTCTGCCCCATCCATTCCTGTCTCTCTGCCCCATCCATCCCTGTCTCTCTGCCCCATCCATCTCTGTCCTCTCAGCTCTACCCCATTCATCCCTGTCTCTCTGCCCCATTCATCCCTGTCCCCTGAGCTCTGCCCCATTCATCCCTGTCTCTCTGCCCCATCCATCTCTGTCCTCTCAGCTCTACCCCATTCATCCCTGTCTCTCTGCCCCATTCATCACTGTCCCCTGAGCTCTGCCCCATCCATCCCTGTCTCTCTGCCCCATCCATCCCTGTCCCCTGAGCTCTGCCCCATCCATCCCTGTTCCCTCAGCTCTGCCCCATCCATCCCTGTCTCTCTGCCTCATCCATTCCTGTCTCTCTGCCCCATCCATCCCTGTCTCTCTGCCCCATCCATCTCTGTCCTCTCAGCTCTACCCCATTCATCCCTGTCTCTCTGCCCCATTCATCCCTGTCCCCTGAGCTCTGCCCCATTCATCCCTGTCTCTCTGCCCCATCCATCTCTGTCCTCTCAGCTCTACCCCATTCATCCCTGTCTCTCTGCCCCATTCATCCCTGTCCCCTGAGCTCTGCCCCATCCATCCCTGTCTCTCTGCCCCATCCATCCCTGTCCCCTGAGCTTTGCCCCATTCATCCCTGTCTCTCTGCCCCATCCATCTCTGTCCTCTCAGCTCTACCCCATTCATCCCTGTCTCTCTGCCCCATCCATCCCTGTCCCCTGAGCTCTGCCCCATCCATCCCTGTCTCTCTGCCCCATCCATCCCTGTCTCTCTGCCCCATTCATCCCTGTCTCTCTGCCCCATCCATCCCTGTCTCTCTGCCCCATCCATTCCTGTCTCTCTGCCCCATCCATCCCTGTCCCCTGAGCTCTGCCCCATCCATCCCTGTCTCTCTGCCCCATCCATTCCTGTCTCTCTGCCCCATCCATTCCTGTCTCTCTGCCCCATCCATCCCTGTCTCTCTGCCCCATCCATCCCTGTCCCCTGAGCTCTGCCCCATCCATTCCTGTCTCTCTGCCCCATCCATCCCTGTCTCTCTGCATCATTCATCCCTGTCCCCTCAGCTCTGCCCCATCCATCCCTGTCTCTCTGCCCCATCCATCCCTGTCTCTCTGCCCCATCCATCCCTGTCTCTCTGCCCCATCCATCCCTGTCTCTCTGCATCATTCATCCCTGTCCCCTCAGCTCTGCCCCATCCATCCCTGTCTCTCTGCCCCATCCATCCCTGTCTCTCTGCCCCATCCATCCCTGTCTCTCTGCCCCATTCATCCCTGTCTCTCTGCCCCATCCATCCCTGTCTCTCTGCCCCATTCATCCCTGTCTCTCTGCCCCATTCATCCCTGTCTCTCTGCCCCATCCATCCCTGTCTCTCTGCCCCATTCATCCCTGTCTCTCTGCCCCATCCATTCCTGTCTCTCTGCCCCATCCATTCCTGTCTCTCTGCCCCATCCATCCCTGTCTCTCTGCCCCATCCATCCCTGTCTCTCTGCCCCATCCATCCCTGTCCCCTGAGCTCTGCCCCATCCATTCCTGTCTCTCTGCCCCATCCATCCCTGTCTCTCTGCCCCATCCATCCCTGTCTCTCTGCCCCATCCATCCCTGTCTCTCTGCCCCATCCATCCCTGTCTCTCTGCCCCATCCATCCCTGTCTCTCTGCCCCATCCATCCCTGTCTCTCTGCCCCATCCATTCCTGTCTCTCTGCCCCATCCATCCCTGTCCCCTGAGCTCTGCCCCATCCATCCCTGTCTCTCTGCCCCATCCATCCCTGTCTCTCTGCCCCATCCATCTCTGTCCTCTCAGCTCTACCCCATTCATCCCTGTCTCTCTGCATCATTCATCCCTGTCCCCTGAGCTCTACCCCATTCATCCCTGTCTCTCTGCCCCATCCATCCCTGTCCCCTGAGCTCTGCCCCATCCATCCCTGTCTCTCTGCCCCATCCATCCCTGTCTCTCTGCCCCATCCATCCCTGTTTCTCTGCCCCATCCATTCCTGTCTCTCTGCCCCATCCATCCCTGTCTCTCTGCCCCATTCATCCCTGTCTCTCTGCCCCATCCATCCCTGTCTCTCTGCCCCATCCATCCCTGTTTCTCTGCCCCATCCATTCCTGTCTCTCTGCCCCTTCCATCCCTGTCTCTCTGCCCCATCCATCCCTGTCTCTCTGCCCCATCCATCCCTGTCTCTCTGCCCCATTCATCCCTGTCTCTCTGCCCCATCCATCCCTGTCTCTCTGCCCCATCCATCCCTGTCTCTCTGCCCCATCCATCCCTGTCTCTCTGCCCCTTCCATCCCTGTCTCTCTGCCCCATCCATCCCTGTCTCTCTGCCCCTTCCATCCCTGTCTCTCTGCCCCATTCATCCCTGTCTCTCTGCCCCATTCATCCCTGTCTCTCTGCCCCATCCATCCCTGTCTCTCTGCCCCATCCATCCCTGTCTCTCTGCCCCATTCATCCCTGTCTCTCTGCCCCATCCATCCCTGTCTCTCTGCCCCATCCATCCCTGTCTCTCTGCCTCATTCATCCCTGTCTCTCTGCCCCATCCATCCCTGTCTCTCTGCCCCATCCATCCCTGTCTCTCTGCCCCATCCATCCCTGTCTCTCTGCCCCATCCATTCCTGTCTCTCTGCCCCATCCATCTCTGTCCTCTCAGCTCTGCCCCATCCATCCCTGTCTCTCTGCCCCATCCATCTCTGTCCTCTCAGCTCTGCCCCATCCATCCCTGTCTCTCTGCCCCAACCATCCCTGTCTCTCTGCCCCATCCATCCCTGTCTCTCTGCCCCATCCATCCCTGTCTCTCTGCCCCATCCATCTCTGTCCTCTCAGCTCTGCCCCATCCATCCCTGTCTCTCTGCCCCATCCATCCCTGTCTCTCTGCCCCATCCATCTCTGTCCTCTCAGCTCTACCCCATCCATCCCTGTCTCTCTGCCCCATCCATCCCTGTCCCCTCAGCTCTGCCCCATCCATCCCTGTCCCCTCAGCTCTGCCCCATCCATCCCTGTCTCTCTGCCTCATTCATCCCTGTCTCTCTGCCCCATTCATCCCTGTCTCTCTGCCCCATCCATCCCTGTCTCTCTGCCCCATCCATCCCTGTCTCTCTGCCCCATCCATCCCTGTCTCTCTGCCCCATCCATCCCTGTCTCTCTGCCCCATCCATCCCTGTCCCCTCAGCTCTGCCCCATCCATCCCTGTCCCCTCAGCTCTGCCCCATCCATCCCTGTCTCTCTGCCTCATTCATCCCTGTCTCTCTGCCCCATTCATCCCTGTCTCTCTGCCCCATCCATCCCTGTCTCTCTGCCTCATTCATCCCTGTCTCTCTGCCCCATCCATCCCTGTCTCTCTGCCCCATCCATCCCTGTCTCTCTGCCCCATCCATCCCTGTCTCTCTGCCCCATCCATCCCTGTCTCTCTGCCCCATCCATCCCTGTCTCTCTGCTCCATCCATCCCTGTCTCTCTGCCCCATCCATCCCTGTCTCTCTGCCTCATTCATCCCTGTTCCCTCAGCTCTGCCCTATCCATCCCTGTCTCTCTGCTCCATCCATCCCTGTCCCCTCAGCTCTGCCCTATCCATCCCTGTCTCTCTGCCCCATCCATCCCTGTCTCTCTGCCCCATCCATCCCTGTCTCTCTGCCCCATTCATCCCTGTCTCTCTGCCCCATCCATCCCTGTCTCTCTGCCTCATTCATCCCTGTCTCTCTGCCCCATCCATCCCTGTCTCTCTGCCTCATTCATCCCTGTCTCTCTGCTCCATCCATCCCTGTCTCTCTGCCCCATCCATCCCTGTCTCTCTGCCCCATCCATCCCTGTCTCTCTGCCCCATCCATCCCTGTCTCTCTGCCCCATCCATCCCTGTCTCTCTGCCTCATTCATCCCTGTTCCCTCAGCTCTGCCCCATCCATCCCTGTCTCTCTGCCTCATTCATCCCTGTTCCCTCAGCTCTGCCCCATCCATCCCTGTCTCTCTGCCCCATCCATCCCTGTCTCTCTGCCCCATCCATCCCTGTCTCTCTGCCCCATCCATCCCTGTCCGCTCAGCTCTGCCCCATCCATCTCTGTTCCCTCAGCTCTTCCCCATCCCTGTTCTCCCAGCTTTGCCAACCCATTACTCTTATCTTCCAGCTCTGGCCATCTACCCCCCGCCCCTAGCTCTGCCCATCCATCTTCTCACCCAGCTCTCTCTATCCCTCCCTGCCATTCCTGTTCTGTCTATTCATCCCTCTCTCTAGCCTTATCTCTCCATCCTTGTTACCAGACCTTATTGCCAGTAACATTTTGGGACATAGTCAACCCCTGTACATGGCTGCACACAATGCACGGGGGGCTAAAAGCAGTGCGCCACAGGCCAGAGCTGTAGGTTCTGTGGTTCTGAGGTTCTGCTCCTGTGCACCGATTTCTATCTATCCACATCCCCCCACCACCCAACAGCCCCCCGCCCGGACCTTCACGTCTCGCCGGATGCCTGTAAATGGACCAGAAGTGGTTGAGTAGCTCTGATGTAGAGTATATTAGTATCTATCCCCAGTGACAGCAGAGCCCTGTTACTAATGAATTAGCAAATTGGGGTAGAGCCCTCTTTTCTTGCTCTGAATTGCAGATCATGACAGAGTTCCTTTAAACCCCAATAACTTTTTTACAGGAGTTAAAATAGTTTAAATATGTTAGTGCGTGCCCTGGTCATATCCCGACTGGACTACTGTAACATACTTCTTTGTGGCTTACCAACAAACAGACCGGCACCCCTCCAATCTATTCTGAACTCTGCTGCTCGCCTCATCCATCTCTCCTCTCTGTAAGTCCTTACACTGGCTGCCAGTCCCACAGCGAATCCTGTATAAAACTCTAACCCCCACCTACAAAGTTCTCTCTAGAAAGCCCCCCCCCCCCCCACACACCTCATCTCTACTCCAACAATATTAACCTAGACGCAGCCTCTGCTCTGCTCTCGACCTTCTCCTGTCCTCCTCCCTGGTCATCTCCTCTCATGCTCCACTCCAGGACTTCTCACAGTCCAATCTTCTGGAATGCCCTCCCCTGCCCAATTTACCATTCCCTAACCCTAAAAGCCTTCAAAAGTGCCCTCAAAACCCACCTGTTCAGTCAAGCAAGACAATCTGGCTTAAAGTGGACCAAAACCCAGTATTTGACTATCCCGGGGTTTAGTTCTTGTCCCCCAGGCACTCCGATCTATTCTGTTCTGCCACTCAGCATGTTATGGGGGGGGGGGGACTCTACCACCCAGCATGTTATGGGGTGCTCTACCACTCAGCATGTTATGGGGGGGGCTCTACCACCCAGCATGTTATGGGGTGCTCTACCACTCAGCATGTTATGGGGGGCTCTACCACTCAGCAGGTTATGGGGGGGCTCTACCACTCAGCATGTTATGGGGGGCTCTGCCACCCAGCATGTTATGGGGGGGCTCTACCACCCAGCATGTTATGGGGGGGCTCTACCACTCAGCATGTTATGGGGGGGCTCTACCACTCAGCATGTTATGGGGGGCTCTACCACTCAGCATGTTATGGGGGGGCTCTACCACTCAGCATGTTATGGGGGGCTCTACCACCCAGAATGTTATGGGGGGCTCTGCCACCCAGCATGTTATGGGGGGGCTCTACCACCCAGCATGTTATGGGGGGGCTCTACCACTCAGCATGTTATGGGGGGGCTCTACCACTCAGCATGTTATGGGGGGCTCTACCACTCAGCATGTTATGGGGGGGCTCTACCACTCAGCATGTTATGGGGGGGCTCTGCCACCCAGCATGTTATGGGGGGGCTCTACCACTCAGCATGTTATGGGGGGGCTCTGCCACCCAGCATGTTATGGGGGGGCTCTACCACTCAGCATGTTATGGGGGGGCTCTGCCACCCAGCATGTTATGGGGGGGCTCTACCACTCAGCATGTTATGGTGGGGTATCTGACAGCATGTTGGGGGAGTTTTTTGCCTGTTATTGGGGGTTCTGACACTCAGCTTGTGATGGGTGGGTTCTGCACACTGTCTGTTATGGGGGCCGTGGATACTGGGCCGTACACACTGCAGAAGGGCCAGTGTGACCAGAAAAGTCCCAGGTCGTTTTTTAAAACCCAGTCCGCCCTTGCATGTATTCGTTCTGCCATTTGTCTTCTTTCTTTCTTCCTTCTATTATTTTTCTGTCATTCCATCTATTCTTTGTTTCTTTTTTTAATTCCATTTCTTCTTTTTTTCTCCTATTCCTTCTCTCATCCTTTCCTGCTTTTCTCGGTCATTTCTTCTATTCTCTCTGTCATTCTCTTTCTTTCTTCCTTCCTTTCTCTCTCTCTCCGCATATTCTTTATTTTTTTATCATTAATTTTCTTTCTTTTCCTGTTTTTATTCTGTCATTCCTTCTGTTCTTTCATTCTTTATTCCTTTTTCTTTCTGTCATTCCTTCTATACGTTGTCATTCTTCTATTTTTTTTCCTTTTATTCTTTGGCAATATTCACCATTCATGCAACTTTATGACCATGTATAGAGTGTTATACCACACTGCAAGGGCTTCCGTTAGACTTTCTCGCCCAAAGGGTCCACATAAACCTGAAGCCTGTCATGGTTGGCCACAAAGTAGTGGGACCTACCTGGAATTGTCGCTGTGCTCCCTATAGCCGCTCTGCCGCTGCTCAGGCAGATTAGAAGCTCTGTCGCGGTTCAGGAGCTGCGAGGGCCTGGCCACAAGCATTTCAGCAGTAGCACCACTTAGATATTCATGTAAAACACCCATCAATGTCCCTGCAGCAATCACATCCTCATGTTCACCATATTGGCAGCTGGGCAATGCAGAAGCCACGCCCTATCTGTGCCACGCCCCCTACCAGACCCCTCCCCACATACAATTCTCAGGTGCCCAACTGTGCAAGTGGCAGATGAGTTCCCTGTTTACTCACTAATTCCTTTAGTAATCTAAAAGTATCAGCAGCTTATACTTACAGGTTCACCTTTCTCTCCTTTAAGACCAGGAGGGCCGACAGGTCCCGGGATTCCTGTTTCTCCCTTTAAGAAAAAAAAAACATTTTTTTTACTGTTCGTCGGGGGAGGAGGGTGCAACAAAATATCCAAACCAGGCTTAGGAGGACGCACTTGGGCTTTAATATGGACCGAAACCCAGGATTTTGACTACCTTGGGTTTTGGTCCTTGCCCCCGGGGAACCCCAATTGGGGATGCCCCACTGTGTGAAATCCCCCAGGTTGCCCGAAAGAACTTCTCCCCGGTCTTACGTCGCATGTGTGACCTCTCGTCCAATCAGCACGCTCGAATCTGCTTCCACCCAAGGCAAGCAGATCCGGGCGACCACATCCCCCCCTACCGTCTAACAGGGAGCATGCCCGCGCCAGCCATTTACAAATGCCCTGCTAAAGGGATAGCGGGGATGTGGTTGCTGCTCGCGCATGCGCCGTTGGACCGGGAAAGAAGGCGAGTTTCTGGTTGACCTGGGGGGTGTTACACAGCGGGGCATCCTGATTTTGGATGACACAGGGGAGGGAATCACGCGGCACTGGAATCTTATAGATTCCTGGGCTGATCTTTGTGCATTTTGGCACACTTTAAAGCAGAACAAAACCCATATTAGCCAGCCCTGGAATCTAAAAAGCCAACGCCATTCTCTTCTGCAGAGGCATCCTGGATGCCCTGCTGTGTGGACCCCCCCCCCCACACACAAACCGACCTGCTTCCTAGTTGCAGCTGCATCCCCAGTATCTTTGGGCTGTGCCCACACTCCCGCCCCCAGCCTTTCAGATACACTGGGGACAGGCACACACCTAATGCTGGGGATGCGGCCGGATGCCATGAGCAGAGCCATTTGCCAAACATTACCTATGCAAAACAAATGGCTCTGATTTGATTGGATGAGAGCCCGTGAATGCGTTGTAGGATTCAGGAAAGGTGAGTTTGTACTGGTGATCTGGGGGGTTTCACACAGCGGGCAAAAAACAAAACCCAGACCTAAGGCAAAATTCTAGGTTTTGTTCTGCTTTAAAGAGGAGCTGCCACTGACCTTGTGACTATAAGACTCTAGGGCTGGTAATCTCCCTTTTTGTGGGGTATGCCAAGTTGGTGCACCCTAATGTGTGAAACCCCCAGTATTACTGTAAAACATACTTTTCCGGGGATCCTATGGCCATAGCGACATACCTGGTATACCTCCAGCTGCTGCTTGCTCCCGTTCAGGCCCAGAGGCAAACCTAGGCTTTCTGGTGCCCAGGGCAAAGATTTGAAATGGTGCCCCCCCCCCCCACATATACTCAGGAACCACTTTGGCACCCCCCTGACCTGCTGCACCTGGGGTACGTGCATCCCCTGCCCCCCAACTATGACCCTGACCAGGCCTGTCTGAATGGCTGGCGCAGGTACACACAGAGTGGCTGCAGGGATGCTTGCCACTCCCCCTCTATTCATCTTTCTATGTCGCTCATTAATATGCGCAGCATAGAATGATGATTGGAGGGGAGCCCCACATGTGCAGTAGGGTAGCGGGAGAGGTAAGCAGGGGGTGTTTCTCAACGGTGCATCCCAAACCATGATGCTCCCAGGACAAGGAAGGTTTAATCCTTCTTTAAAGGGACAGTCCAGGCAATGGCAAGCAGCTCACATGAAAGTTCCAGCACTTAGGCCCTTATTTATGAAGGAATAGCGACAGGTAGCGACTGGTGAGCGACCGGTAATGACGGGCCCCGCCACGAGAACGCCGGCTCCCCACCACAACACATTTATCAAGCCAATCCTGCTTAGCGACTGAGATAGCACCATATAGCGACTCATTCATCATTATTCCAGCCTCAGCCCACAGCGCCAGCGTCCGACCTTGAACAGCGACAGGTATGACCTCTTGCTACCTGGCGCTCTCCAATGCATTTCAATGGAACAATCTTTAAATATTCATAATTAATTGTTATTAATGTTTTTTTTTTTTTTTTTTTTTTTTTTTATGTGAAAAATTCTGTGACCACTTCTGCCATGTTAGATAATTATTTTAAGGTAAAAAAAAAAAAATTGTGCAGAATTGATATTACAGGTCTGATATTAATGTATTCATATTACTAATTCTTTAAAAATATTTTCCAAAAATATGGTGGTTTGGGGGTTAAAAAACTACTTTTAACACATCGCCTCCAGCGCTCTGGGGTTTAAACATGCATTTCACAGCGCTTGAATTTTCGGAGCGTGATTTTTTGATGAATATGGTGGGAGCCGGTCGCTCTGACCAGTCGCTATCATGCTCACCCATACATCGCGGAACCTGTCAAATAGCGACTCCTAACCCCGTTTTCAACATTACTGCACACCGACTGAGTCGCTATCAACAACCGAACAACGGCCAAGCACAGCGACTACTAGCGGGCACTGTGAAAAATACCATTTTGTGAATACTCACCTTGTAAAATGGGTATTATAAGTATGTCACACACCCCGCTTCAAGATATTCATAACCTGTGGGTATACTGACCTGAAGAGGGCGATCTGCAGAGATGATTGGAGGAAAGTAAGCCCCTCCCGGTCCATAAATACCTGGGACCTCCCACTCACTCCCCAGTATAAAGAAAGCAGTAAGGTAAGGGACCAGGAAGAGCCAAATATATCATAACAACGCAAAGTTCACAAAATGAAGGATCCAGAATACAAAAGGGCGGGGTGTGTGACATACTTATAATACCCATTTTACAAGGTGAGTATTCACAAAATGGTATTATTCTAAGTATGTCACACACCCCGCTTCAAGATATTCATAACCTGTGGGACATCCAAAAGCAGTGTCCATAAGGGGTGGGGATCCAAAACAAGGTATAAAGCACAACTTAAACTACTGCAGCCTGCAGAACTTTGCGGCCAAAAACAGCATCCACTGAGGCCCAAACATCAACCTTGTAAAACTGAAAAAGTGTGAACAGAAGACCAGGTAGCGGCCTTGCAAACTTGCTCAACAGAGGCCTGGTGCTGAAAAGCCCAGGAAGCCCCAACCGCACAAATAGAATGAGCTGTAACACGAAAGGGAGGATCTCTCCCCTTAGCAGAATAGGCCCCGACAATGGTCTGACGAATCCACCTGCTGATGGTAGACTTTGTGGGTGCTAGACCCTTCTTGGGCCCAAATGGCACCACGAAGAATGCATCAGTCTTGCGAAAGGAAGACGTTACCACCAAATAATACTTCACAACCCGAACCACATCCAAAGAATGCAGGGCCCTCTCCTTGTCATTGCTGGGGTTAGGACAGAGAGAGGGCAGAACAATATCCTGATTCAAATGAAAGGACGAAACCACCTTAAGAAACCACTTTGTCCTGATGTCTTTCAAAATATGGGGCTTGAATAGACAGAGCCGCCAACTCAGAAACACGTCTAACGGAAGTGATAGCTACCAAAAAGGCTACCTTCTGCGTAAGGGAAGACAAAGGAATATCATGCAAAGGCTCAAAGGGGGGACCCTGAAGTGCAGAAAGAACCAAGTTCAAATCCCAAACTGGAATCAGAGGCTTCCTAGGAGGCCGCACATGTGTAACCCCCTGGAAAAAGTTTTTAACCAAAGGATGAAGAGCAAAAGGCTTTTGGAAAAACACCGCCAGGGCAGACACCTGCCCCTTCAGAGTACTGAGTTGGAGCCCTAGGTCCAGACCATGTTGCAAAAACTCCAAAATTCTAGAAATAGAGAATTCCCTACAAGGGAAGGCCCTGGTTTCACACCAATCAATATAAGACCTCCAAGTCCTATAGTACACAGACGATGAGGACCTTTTCCTAGCACTAATAAGAGTCCGAATCACAGCATCCGAAAGACCTTCCTCCTTCAAGATGGAGGTTTCAGCAGCCACGCCGTCAAAGCCAGCGTTGGTAAATTTGGGTAACGAAGATGACCCTGTGTGAGTAGATCTGGCAGCAGGGGCAGAACGAACTGATCTTCTGCCAACCTTACCACGTCTGCGAACCAAACCTGTCTTGGCCACCTTGGAGCCACCAGGATTGCTGGTGCTCTCTCCAGAGCAAGCATGCGCACTACTCTGGCCACCATGGGAAACGGAGGGAACAGGTACAGAAACCCCAGATCCCTCCAGTTCAGAGACATGGCATCCGTCGCAAGGGCCAGAGGATCCTTCGCCAGAGACACAAATGACGGAAGTTTGTGATTGTGACGGGAGGCAAAGAGGTCCATCGCCGGTGACCCCCACCTGCGACAAATTGAGTGAAAAACCTTGGGATTGAGAGACCACTCCCCTTTGCGGGCTGACAGCCTGCTCAGAGAGTCCGCCTCCGCATTCTCCACTCCCGGGATGTAAACTGCCGAGATGCACGGGACATGGCTCTCCGCCCAGTCCAGAATCAGGGACACCTCCTTGAGGGCATTCCTGCTGCGGGTGCCTCCCTGGTGATTGATGTAGGCCACTGCCGTCCGATTGTCCGACCGGACCTGGACCGGCAAACCTCGCAGTTGATGAGTTAAGTGACAAAGAACCATCCTGATGGCCCTTAATTCCAGAACATTGATAGGCTCGTGGGCTTCCAGGGGACCCTACAAACCCTGAAATTGCAGATCCTTCCAGAAGCCCCCCCAACCCGAGAGGCTGGCATCCGTGGTGACTATCTCCCACTGGGGAGTCCGAAAGGATCTGCCCTTCAGCAGGTTGGTTGAGTTCAGCCACCACTCAAGCGAGCGGCGAACCCGGGGGGACATCTGAAAGAATTGATCCAGCGACTGAGGAGACCTGTTCCAGACCGACAACAGATGGAGCTGTAGTGTCCTTGTGTGAAACTGAGCAAAGGGAACAGCCTCGAAGGAGGCCACCATCAGACCCACCAGTCTCATCCCTAGCCGGATGGACGGTCGAAGAATGGACATAAGCGACCGAACCAACTGAATCAGAAGAACCTTGGACTGAGGAAGGAACACTCTGGCCTGATCTGTATCCAGAGACATCCCCAGAAAGGAAATTAACCTGGACGGGTGAAGGGAGGACTTGGGGTAGTTGATCACCCAGCCGAATCTCTCCAGAGTGGATAGAACCGTCCTGGTGTCCAATTCCGCTTGGCTGAATGACGATGCCAATATGAGGAGATCGTCCAGATATGACACTATGCGAATTCCTTGAGCTCTGAGAAGAGCCATCACCCCAGCAAGTACCTTGGTGAAAACCCTTGGAGCTGTGGTGAGACCGAAGGGAAGGGCTACAAATTGGAAGTGCCGATCCTCCAGAGTGAACCTTAGGAACCTCTGGTGCGCGGGAAAAATGGGAACATGGAGATAAGCGTCCTGGATATCTATGGACGTCATGAAGTCCCCCTGACGAAGAGAGTGGATAGCGGAACGCAACGTTTCCATGCTAAATTTTCGCAGCCTGATGAATTTGTTGAGAATCTTTAGGTCCAGGATGGGCCGCACGGAGCCATCCTTTTTGGGAACCGTGAACAGATTTGAGTAAAAACCCCGACCCCTTTCTAATGGGGGTACTGGACAAATGACCGCCATTTCTAGAAGGCTCGATACCGCCGCCCGGAGCTGCAATGCCTGTACGTCCGGGGACACCCGAGACGTGAGGAAACGCGGGGGGGGGGCGGGACTCGAACTCCAGCATGTAACCGGAAGACACCACTTCCCTGATCCATCTGTCCGAGACCTCCCGAATCCAGACTTGGGAGAAGTGTCGCAGCCGTCCCCCCACCCGCGCGGGTGAGGGCGCCCCCTCATTGTTGAGCGGGCTTGGCCGCGGGCTTGGGTTTTGAACCCCAACTGTATCCTGAACGGGCACGACCTCTGCCCCTGTTCCAGGAGTCTCCTCTTGTAGAAGGGAAGGCAAAACCTCTTCCCGCTCTAGCTCCCCGAAAGGAAGGGGTGAAGGAAGCCGCCCCTCGAAAGGGGCGACGTTGCTTCCTACGTTGAGGTAATTTTCCACCTTTAGCTACTGAGTCCAATTTTTCTCCAAAAAGCCTTAGACCAACAAAGGGAAGAGACGTCAGAGACTTTTTAGACCCAAAATCGGCCGCCCACTGGCGCAACCAAATTGAACGCCTAATGGTAACCATAAGAGCAGAGGCCCTGCTGTTCATCATCAATGAATCATCCAGAGCAGTTAAAATGAAGGAAAGAAAAGACTCACAACGTTTCAGTCCAAGGAATTCATCGCTGTCCGGTTCCAAGCCGGATGAGGACAGTAAATCCCTGATAACCTTTCTAGCGGCCACCACCAACAGTGATGAGGCACAAACTGGCCGTATAGCTGCCCCAATACTGGCAAAACCATGACAAGCCATCTGGTCAATGCGTTTATCCTCACCATCCTTGAGGGAGGAACAATCAGGGTTATTTAAAACGGCAGAGTTGGATAACCCCAAAATTGGGGCGTCCACTTCGGGGGGGGGGAAGCCCAGCGCTTAACCGTGTCCGTGGGGAAAGGATACCTTCTATCCCAACTCTTAGGAATGCCTGGGAGCCGAGCTGGTCTCTCCCATTCCTTGGAAATAATATTATCAAAATGCTTTTGATTAGGAAATTCTAAGCGTGGTCTGGATTCCTCATAAAACTCCCCTTGCTGTTGGGGGGCCTCCCCCGGAGGTGAGATTGCCAAAACCTCAAACATCTGAGTCAAAACGTTAGGGGTGTCCAAGGAACCTCCTGACCCCCTATCAGAATCAGCGCCAACAATTTGTTGATCCTCGGAATTATCCGAATCCTCAAACACCTCCCCTTCCTCTAGAGGAGAATAATCTGACCAATCCAGACCATCCGTATCATCATATTCATAACGAGAAACCGTGGACAAATGTTTTCTCTTAGCCGGCGCCTTCTTAGCTACCGTAGAGGAAATACATTTTTCAATACTGGCCAATCTGGCACATACATCAGATTGCGACTGCCCCCCCATGGTAACATCACATGGAGCACGGGTTAAAATGGAAGGGGGAGAGGATGACGCCGGCGGTGCTGACCCAGAGGCCTGGGGTCCTGACTGCCGCGTAATAGTGTGTTGTGCACAGGATATACATAAAAAGAAATCATCCCCAGTTAGGGATACCCCACACCCCAAACACTTCCGGGACTGTGCCAAAGGGGAGCCCGGATTCCTGGGATGCCTCCATAAGGTGAACTTAATGAGTCGCTATGACAGAGGGAATTACGCTATGAAGCAACCCGGGATGCCCTTATAGTGTCCTTTTTAAATGGGAGGAATTTTGTAGGAAAGAAACCAGTGAGAGTACCCAGGGACTTAGGACCAGGAGAAACCCCCTTATAACTATTCCCTGAAGAATTCACCTAAAACACAGATAAAACAAAATAATTAGAAACCAAAAGTTATATTGGCTACTAATAAAATGACAAAAGGCCCACAGGGCCACTCACAGAACCTCCGGACCAGACCAGGACCCAGCAGCATGCAGCCCAGATGCGTGAGGTAATTGTAATTCAACGCAGCTGTGAGAGACAAAGCAGAAGGGCGTGGCCTGCGCGGATCGCGCGCTTTTACCGGCCCCGCCCCCCTAGAGATAGGCAGATAGGAGCCAAAGCTCCTCAGCGGTGCCCGGGCAAGATAGGGGGCGGGCCGCGGCGACGCGATGCAAGTCCGGCTCCGCCCCCAATGACACTGCGCGTGAGGGGAGAAAGCTCCCCTCCGCTAAGCTATAATGTGCCGGAGACGCGGGGACCCGCGTCTCCTCACATATCACCAGAGACCGGCAGCGGCCCGCCGCCTGCGAGCCGCTGCCCGGCTAGATAGAGACAGGGCGCGGGCCGCGGCCTCTGCAAGAGGCCCGGTCCCGCCCCTGACAGAAGAGCATGAGGGGAGAGCCCCTCCCCTCCGCCTTCTGAGATAAAATATAGCTATTGCCGCCGCGGTGTCTTATTAACAATGTTGCAAGTAACAGTTACATTTAAAACAGACATACATACAACAAATAGGAGTGTAACCAATTCAATGAGGGATTACTCCTATACGTTCCTCAGAATCTTAAGAAAGGAGGGCCCCCGGCCTAACTATGAGGGAAAGAGGTAAATGAGGGAAATTTCTGAGGTAAAATATTTAAGGACAGGGCATCCCAAACCGGGGTCACCAACCCGGCGTAACCGCCTACCCTCTAAATAGGGTCTCGCGGCGGAGCCTAGCTCCTAAGCACGTGTGTGCTAAAATACCATCACCCGGACCGCAGTCAAAACTGAGGAGGCATGTGAATATTAAATATATTAAATAGGGATAATAAGTCCGAGCGGGAATAAAATAATATAGGCCGGGGGTAGACCCGGCTACCTTGGAAAACCCCCTTGCAAGGAGGAGAGATCATCTTCTGCTTGCTCGCCGTCCTGCGGAGATGAAGACTGGGGAGTGAGTGGGAGGTCCCAGGTATTTATGGACCGGGAGGGGCTTACTTTCCTCCAATCATCTCTGCAGATCGCCCTCTTCAGGTCAGTATACCCACAGGTTATGAATATCTTGAAGCGGGGTGTGTGACATACTTAGAATATACTGCTACAGTCGCTCAACTGTCGCTACCTGCCGCTATTAATGAATCGGCCTCTTAGTAACACTAGACCCTCTCTTTTCTCCCCCTGTGCTAAGCACAACTTGGGAAATAACATAAAACTGAGGGTCAGGAAATTTACATCAAAGCTGGGACCCTGAGTGACAGGTCAGCCACCCAATCCCATGTGACTCTACTGGTCCAAGTCCAACTGCCACTCAAATCTACTACAGACATGCAGAGCCCTGCCCCCTTTTGGCATCAGTGGAGGATTTCAGCCAACAGGTGAGGTTTTAAAAGGACTAGAATCATTTGCCAACTGCTTTGGCTATGTGCTCTGTGTTTATTTTCATTAAAGTGGACCATTTACAAATGTCCGGCGCGGGCACGTGCCCTGCTAGAGAGAAGCGCGAAATGCAGGCGTGGCCCACGCATGCGCCGTTAGACCGGGATTAAGGTAAGTGTAGCGGGCCACCTGGGGGGATTCACACAGCGGGACATCCTGATTTCGGATGCCCCACGGGGAGGGAATGGATCAGCCCGGGAATCTTAAAGATTCCCGGGCCGATCCCCCCTGGGTGTTGGTCCACTTTAATGACAGGTCTCTGCCTCTCAGCTGATACATTTGTTACTTCTAGTGCAGGGGAAGCTTGTTACATTTAGATACATATGTAACAGAAACTGCCAACTGTATCTAAATGTAACAAGTTTCTCCTGCACTAGAAGTAATGTATTTATCAGGCAGAGAAAGGTCATTATTGGAAATACAGTCAGTCACCAGAGCAGTTGGCAAATGATACTTGTACTTTAATGCCAAAAATGGGCTTAGCATAGGGGGAGGGAGGCGTGACTGGGTGGTCACAAAAATGGTCTTGAAGTCTGTCAATATCCTGCAGCACAGTGTAGAATCTGTAGCAGGGCTCCAATATTTTCCCATCCTTTCCTGTCCATTGCTCCAAGACCACGCTCCAAATGTGGTCACATGCTCTCTTAGCTCTCTCACAGCAAACCACAGTGATGGCACTTTCCAGGGTCGCTCGCGCTGGGTGCGCTGAGGGAAAATGATGGCAGTAGGATCGTCTGCAGCAAATGGAGGAAAGGCAAATGTGACAGGCTTAAAGAGGACCAAAACCCAGGATTTTTACTTTTTGCCCCACGGGCAACCAGATCAGGGATGCCCCGCAGTCCGAAACCCCCCAGGTCGCCTGATCTCACCCTTCCTCGGTCCTACGTCCAGTCAGCTCGGATCCACTCGGGCCCCTTCGTCATAAAGCTCATCTAAGGCTCATCTAATCCGGGGGGGTTGGCGGCCGCATCCCCCACTACACTTTAACAGGGTGCATGCCCGCGCAGACCATTCACAAACGCCTGGCGTGGGTACGCACCCTGCTAAAGGGATAACGGGGATGCGGCTGCTGCTCGCACATGCGCCATTGGACCAGGAACGAAGGTGAGTTTTCGGGTGACTATGCGAATCCTGATGCCCAGGGGGAGCCAGTATGTCTGCCCTGGAGTCTCTTATACCTTGGTCCACTTTAAGGTGAGCTCCTTGCTGCCTCATCATTGCCACTGCATGCTTCTGTAAGAGCAAAAACACTCAAGAAATTGACTACCATGGGTGTTTTTTCTCTCTGACGGGGATCCTGATGTGGGATGACCCACTGTGTGTATTCCCCGGGATCGCCCATAAAGTCACCTTCTCTCTCCCCATGATGCATGCATGAGCCACTCAGCCAATCAGCGGAGCTCGCCCCATTCAGATTTCCCCTGAAAAGCTGTGGGCATGGCCAAGTCGGCCATCTTGAAAGGCCTAGCGAGGGTGCGTGCCTAACTAGAGGTATGCTGGGGACACAGTCACATCCCAGAGGTACGTAGCGAAAGGTGGGCCTCGTTGGCCGAAGGTTCGAGTTTGACCGAATTTTGCAAGTTCGGATTCCCAGACCCGAACCCGCCCCTCAACCCGCTTTACATAAAGTGTAAACTACTTACCTGAGCCAAACAATCCTTTCCTGTCAGTGGTTGGTGTTCCTTAAAATTGGGCTCCAGCCGAGGCCAGAGAAAGGCCTACAGAAGGCAAAAAGATGCCCATCGCTCCCTTGAGTGAGGACACTGAGCACTGCCAGCTGGCACTAGGATTGTCCTCATTCATGGGAGCAGCGGCCATCTTTTTGTGGCCCCAGCTGGAGTTTGTGGGGAATTTTTTTTTAGCCCAGATTCTGCCTCTGACAGATGCCCCCACTCTGACCCGGTGGGTGAGGAGTGGGGGGGGGGGGGCAGAGGCAGAATCACCCCCCAGGGCCTGTAACCCAGTGCTCAGAGGCCGTGCCGTATGGGCCCCTGTCCCTGAAAGTTACCAGCCCTTTGGTATGGACTTTGGGCCACACTCTTCTGCACCCCTGATGCCCCAAATGGGGGTGCGGGTAATATGTTGGGTTACCACCATGTCACCAGCTTGGTCCAGCAGGTGCCAAGGTGGCTCCCGACCACGATGAACTGCTATAGGAGTCCCCTGGACCCCTTTACTGGTTCACCCCAAGTAGTATAAGATAAAGACACCCACACAAACATCTTGATTGTTCTTAATTTGACTACTCCCCTGTCCTGGCTTCCTTCTTCCATATCCTTGTGGCCCCGGCCGGAGCCCGTTTGTGAGGAATGCCGACCACTGACAGGAAAGGTTCGCAGGGCTAAGGTGAGTTAAGTGCACTCTGGGCCCCCAACCACCAAGACCAGCCAACCCCCACCCATCACACCATCCATAACAATACTTTTAGCCCCAATTCTGCCTCTGTGGATGCCTTGACAGATGCCCCCAATCCGCCCCAGTGGGTGAGTGTGGGGGGGGGGGGCGGGCAGAGGCAGAAATATATATATAAATATATAGATTTTATAGTGATCTGGATCATAGGCAGGATTTGCACATGCTCAGTTGCACTGTTGGAACAATATGTTGAATGATTTAGCACATAAATATCTGGGCATTTGATATCAATTAGTGTGGTGAGACTCTCCCCATCGCCTACACACCTTTATGTTGGTTTGTCCTGTGTGTTGTTGTTCAATTTATGTGTTTTTTAAGGGAATTGAATATGTTGAGTGTATTGATTATAAATATGTAATTAATAAAAATGTATTTTTTTTAATCAATTTATGAGTTGAGAGTTTCCTCCTTACATGCTTTTTTTTGTTCCCAACCACCAAGACCACCCCACCCATGAGACCATCCATAACATTTTTTTTAGCCCCAATTCTGCCTTGACAGATGCCCCCACTCGGCTCTGGTGGGTGAGGAGTGTGTGGGGGGGGCAGAGGCAGAATCACCCCCCATTAATTATAATGGAGACCATGTTCGGATCCCCCAACCCAAACTTTTCTTCAAAGTTCGGCCAAACTTGCCGAACCTGAACTTGGGTTTCATTGGGATTCATTGTCGCTCCTCCGAATACATCCTTGGTGGTTAAAAGGGGGAGAGCAACAGAGTAGCATAAACAAAATTTAAATGGTATGGTCGGCACTCCAATTAGAAGTTATTACAATAAGAAAAAGAAAAGAGAACAACAAAAGGCGAAAGGGTGCTGCATACTAAGGAATCAATCCTCCAATGATCCCCAACTTACTAGTAAATAAATATATACAGAAGTAGGCGCACACCAAAATATTGTGATTTGCAAAAATTATTTATATATTGAAAAAATATCACATGAAATATACGTACAATAAATTTCTATACACATATATACACAATACATTCAGTATGTGGGGTATCTTTTAACATGAGAATAAATGCATTCATATATATACCCAATTGATCATGTGTTCAGCTGGAGAAACCGCGCTACTAATATGCCTAATGTGAGTTGAGAATCTGTGATAATACGCAGTCTGTGTAAATGTATCCAATTCAAGTGTATATATGTAACAACAGCTATCTCCAGCTCTATCACACAGCGGATCAAGAATATGTAGCTATTACTATGAAACCGTAGGAAAATACAATTGTTGCATATGTCTATAGCATATCACATTCAAATGGCCTCTATAGTCACACAGCACAGCCGTTATAATGACACAGTTAGTTTTGAAATTTAAGAAATCCCACATATACTGCAGCCATTATGCATCTATACATCAGCAGAATTCTAACATCATATCGGTCACATTTGAATAAAGAGTATATGATCGCTTATGGATAAATTACCGACGTTTCACGGCCGCAGGCCGTTTCATCAGGGTAGCGATATTGAGCCTGAGAGATATGCGCGCTTTTATGTACCCAGCTTCCCCCCGGCCACATTAGGCATATTAGTAGCGCGGTTTCTCCAGCTGAACACATGATCAATTGGGTATATATATGAATGCATTTATTCTCATGTTAAAAGATACCCCACATACTGAATGTATTGTGTATATATGTGTATAGAAATTTATTGTACGTATATTTCATGTGATATTTTTTCAATATATAAATAATTTTTGCAAATCACAATATTTTGGTGTGCGCCTACTTCTGTATATATTTATTTACCAACAGAGTAGCATAGAAATGGGCACCTACCTTCTCTCCAAATGGGCAATGGGAGCAGTTGATGGTGGATTCGGTGCCCCTGTATTCCACATGGGTGGGTGTCGGTATGATGGGAGGAGGCTCAGTGACTACACTGACCACACACTGCAATGAAGAAGACATTACCATTATAATAAAGAAATAACACTAAGTGCCTTATTCATGAAGGGATAGCGTCAGGTAGGGCCCTTGTAAATGACAGGTAGCGCCAGGTAAACACCAAACACGGCACACAATTACACATTCGTCAAACGGATTCTGGTGAGAGACTGGGATAACGCCATGTAGCGTCCGATGCATCATTATCCCAGCCTCAGCGCACAGTGCTGGCGTTCAGCCTTGCAGAGCGCCACGTATTACCTCTCACTACCTGGCGCTCGCCCATACATTTCAATGGATGTTCTTTTATTTCTCTTTAAAGTGGACCAACACCCAGGATTTTGACTATCCTGGGTTTTGGTCCACTTCGGTGGGGCACCCCGATTGGGGAAGCCCCGCTGTGTGAAACCCCCCAGAAAGCCCCAAAAATTCACCTCACCCCGCTCCCACATGACCGCTGCATACAATCCCCGCCGACGGACAAGTGAGAGGCAGCCTCCCGCGCGGCCCTCTTACAGGGAGCGCACCCTGCTAGAGGGAAGCGCGGGAGGCGGTGGCGGCGGACGCGCATGCGCCGCTGGAACAGGGAGAAGGTAGGATTGTGGGCGTATGGGGGGGTTTCACCCCGCGGGACATCCCGATTTCGGATGCCCCGCGGGGAGGGATCGGATCTATAAGATTCCCGGGCCGATCCCCCCTGGGTGTTGGTCCATTTTAAACAGGTTTTTTTTTTTGTTTAAAAATCTCAAATAATGTTGTGACCTCTCCTGGCCTAGAAAAAGCCATTTTTGTAAATATTTTTCATGTTTTATATATTTATACAAAATTGTCATTACAGGTCTGCCATTAAAGTGTTCATGTTACAATGTGATTACAATGTAATTCCATATGTTTTCGCTTTGTTACTGGTGGATACATGTTAAAAAAAAACATTTAATCACACAGCCGCCGGCGCTCTGGGCTACAGCGAAGCATTTTTGAGCGCCGAAGGTGTGTTTTTTTGATGAATATGTTGTGAGGCGGTCGCACTGACCAGTCGCTAACATTCGCTCCCATGCAGCGCTGTACTGGTCATATAGCGACTCCCAACAATGTATTCATCATTGCTGCACAGCGAATGAGTCGCTATGAACTAGCGACCCACGGCCGAGCACAGCGACTACTAGTGGGCGCTCTGAAATGCCCGCTACAGACGCTCATCTGTCGCTACCTGGCGTTAGTGATGAATCAGCCTGCCTGTATCATACACACGTCATTTTCCTATATGTGATCTTGTGCAGCACATTTTAGAACTTCACCTTGTGGCTTCTTGTCCCGCAGGAGCTTACAATCTAATTGAACCCTAATACCGCAGACATGCCTCAGGTTATACACGATGGGACTGCAACCCAGGAGCTTACAATCTAATCTAACCCTAACGCCAACACATACATGCCTCAGGATATACACAAGGGGACTGCAACCCAGGAGCTGGTGCTGCAAGTCAAGGGTGGGAACTAGAGATTCATTTTAGATCTGAATCGACTTAGATGAATCGGACAGAATAGTATCTTAGCATATATTGAGCCTGACTCCGATTGGGGATTAAAATTTGTTTTTGAACATGTATCCAGCAGTAACAAAGCGAAAACACATGGAATGACATTGTTATTACACTGAGACATTATAACACTTTAGTGCCAGACCTGTAATGACAATTCTGCATAAAAATATTAAAATTCAAAAAAGTTTTCAAAAATGACTTTAAATAGGCCAGGAGAGGTCACACAATTATTTGATCATTAAAAAAAAAATAAAAATAAAACCCCGTTTAAAGAGAATTAAAGGAACGTCCATTGAAATGTATGGGAAAGCGACAGGTAATACCAGAGCGCCGCCAGTATACGGTGAGCCGTCTGTGATGATGAATCATACGCTACATGGCGCTGTTAGAGTCGCTCACCAGATTCGCTACCTGTCGTTACCTGTCGCAGCCAGTCATGGCGCTATGGCTTTATAAATAAAGCCCTAAGTATCATACACACGTCATTATCTTATATGTGATCCCGTGCAGAAGTTCACCTCGTGCCTTCTCGTCCCGCAGGAGCTTACAATCTAATCTAACCCTAACGCCAACACATACATGCCTCAGGATATACACGATGGGACTGCAACCCAGGAGCTTACAATCTAATCTAACCCTAACGCCAACACATACATGCCTCAGGATATACACGAGGGGACTGCAACCCAGGAGCTGGTGCTGCAAGTCAAGAGTGGGAACTAGAGATTCATTTTAGATCTGAATCGACTCAGATCAATCGGACAGATTAATATCTTAGCAATGTATTGAGCCTGGCTCCCTCTAAAGCGGACCAAAACCCAGCAGCGATGCAAAAATAAAAATTGGTCAATCCCGCCAATAGCTCTCTGCTTGAGAAGTAAAAAAAAAAAAACAGTGGCATAATAAGGTTTATTCAGAGCCTCTCGGGAACACATTCTCACCGGCAAATGTGGCATTTCTCGTTTTTGCCTCTTGTGCGATTCAGCAGAGACTTTTTTTGCTGTGCAACTTTTTGTGTGTATTTTCTTTGTTTTGTAGGATTTTTTTCATTTGGGAGCAAAAATTCCAAATGGAAAAATCACTTAAAGTGGCCCAACACCCAGGATTTTGACTATCCTGGCTTTTGGTCCACTTCGGTGGGGCACCCCGATCGGGGTTGCCCCGCTGTGTGAAACCCCCCAGAAATCCCCGAATACTCACCTCTCCCCGCTCCCACGTGACCGCTCCAGTGAATCACCGCCGACGGACAAGCAGGAGGCAGCGACGGACAAGAGAGCGCTCCCGCCGCCTTCCGCGCGTCCCTCTTACAGGGCGCGCTCCCGCGCTGGCCATTTGTGAATGGCCGGCGCGGGAGCGCGCCCTGTAAGAGGGACACGCGGAAGGCGGCGGGCGCGCTCTCTTGTCCGTCGCTGCCTCCTGCTCCTGCTCCTGCCTCCTGACCCTGCTAGAGGGTCGCGCGGGAGGCGGCGGACGCGCATGCGCCACTAGAACGTGCAAAAGGTAGGATTGTGGGCTTCCTGGGGGGTTTCACACAGGGAGGGATCTGATTGGTCCGGGAATCTTATAGATTCCCGGGCCGATCCCCCCTGGGTGTTGGTCCACTTTAAAACGTTCAAATTCGGGTGATTCAGGGCCTTTTTTTTTTACGGCGAAAATTAGGCAAAACCATTTTTTTGGTCAGGCCGTTCTCGCTAGAAATTGTTTAAAAATCATGCCGCTTGCTTCTTTATTAAGAAATAAAAATAATTTTGACATTAAAGTGGCCCAAAACCCTCGGCCCGATCGATTCCCTCCCCCCGGAGCATCCAAAATCGTGATGCCCCGCTGTGTGAAACCCCCAGGTCGCCCCGTACACTCGCCTTCTTTTCCGGTCCAACTGTGCATGCGCGAGCTGCGGCCGCATCCATGATGTCCCTCTAGCAGGGCGCATGTCCGCACCAGGTATTTCCGGGTTGCCTGTTGCGGGCACGCTCCCTGCTACAGCATAGCGGGGGGTGCAGGAAGAGGTGAGTTTGTTTCACACAGATCAGGGTGCCCCGGGAGCGAGGACCAGAACCCAGGATAGTCAAAATCCTGGGTTTTGGTCCACTTTAATGCTTTTTTAGTTTTTCGTTAGTTAGTTTTTTTATCGAACGGAAAAAATGTGTGGCTAATTTTTTCTCCACATTTTATTATTATAGTAAATGCTGCTTAACCGACATTCACTTTAGCAGTAGAAGTGACAGCGAAGTTTTTTTGTGTTAAATTTATAAAACGTGGGGTCCCCCCCCCCCCAAAGCCAACCAGCCCGGGCATCAAGCATAAGGTTTTGTAGCCCTGGGTTCAGAGACCGTGCTGTGTGTGGCCCCTGTCCCTGAAAGTTACCAGCTTTTATGCCCTTTGGTATGGGCTCAGGGCCACACCAATGGGCACTAGGCTCTTCTGCACCCCCAATGCCCCAAATGGGAGGGCAGGTGCCAAGATGGCTCCGGACCATGGTGAACTGATATAGGGGTCCCCTGGACTCCTTTACAGGTTCACCCCAAGTAGTATAACATAAAGACACCCACACAAACATATTTATTGTTCTTAATTTGACTACTCCCCTGTCCTGGCTTCTTTCTTCCTTCCAACGCCCTGTCCTCTTCCTCCTCCGCCGGGGTCCATGCCGCTCTCCAATGCTTCTTGACTAAAGTGGGGGCCTATATTTCATCCTCGTTACCCAGCCAGGGACTGAAGTGTGGGCCAGGGGAGCCGGCTTTTACTTGTAGACAAGACCTCAAAAGAAAGTCCCCTACGTCATGTATGACATCACAGGAGGGGGAGAGGCCTAGAGGGTTTTTTTTTCCCAAGAAACCACCTCTAGGCCCCTCTTCTCCTATGATGTCATTAGTCAAGTAGGAGAGATTCCAGAAAGGCCCCGCATCTTAGTACGAAAGCCGCTCCCCGGCTGCTCAGTATTGAGCCCCCAGCCAGAAGTTGGGATGGTCCTTTACAAATGCTGGTGGAACATCCTTAGACGCCCCACTCGCATTAAAGCGGAACTACAGTCAAAAATGACTATAGTTTCACATTACTAGTTATCAGCGGGGCAGCAGAACCCGGGCTGCCCCGCTGCGCAACGCCGCTATAAAAGACTGCTTCCGAGCCCCTTCTGTGACCCCCATGGCGCAGCTTAATAGAATCGTGTCCAGCACTGATAGGCTCGCCCCTGGACACTCTGATAGGCTGCTGGCGGTGACGCTCCTACGTGATGGCGAGCTGTCTATCAGCACAGCCAGCGGGTGCAGAAAAGGCCCAGAAGCGGTGAGTATCTGGGTGCCTGGTTTCTTGTATTGTGCTGGGCCATTTCCAACTGTAGCAACGTGTGACATCTTGCATGGGTGTCCAGCTTGGCATCAGTGAATAAAGCAGCTGTATGCAGTGTCAGACTGGGGGAAAAAAATCAGCCCAGGATTTTACCAGCACCCGGCCGGCCCATGACCCTCTCTGCTGCTTTCTGGCCAGTCACCCAGTGTGCTCCAAGGCTGAGGCTATATCATTAGGGGGAGGACATGGGCTGGGGTTGCTTGGCTCCAAGACTGAGGCTCTATCATTAGGAGGAGGACATGGGCTGGGGGTTGCTTGGCTCCAAGACTGAGGCTATATCATTAGGGGAAGGACATGGGCTGGGGTTGCCTGGCTCCAAGACTGAGGTTATATCATTAGGGGGAGGACATGGGCTGGAGTTGCTTGGCTCCAAGACTGAGGCTATATCATTAGGGGAAGGACATGGGCTGGGGTTGCCTGGCTCCAAGACTGAGGCTCTATCATTAGGAGGAGGACATGGGCTGGGGGTTGCTTGGCTCCAAGACTGAGGCTATATCATTAGGGGAAGGACATGGGCTGGGGTTGCCTGGCTCCAAGACTGAGGTTATATCATTAGGGGGAGGACATGGGCTGGAGTTGCTTGGCTCCAAGGCTAAGGCTATATCATTAGGGTGAGGACATGGGCTGGAGTTTCTTGGCTCCAAGACTGAGGATATAACATTAGGGGAAGGACATGGGCTGGGGTTGCTTGGCTCCAAGACTGGGGCTATATCATTAGGGGAAGGACATGGGCTGGGGTTGCTTGGCTCCAAGACTGAGGCTATATCATTAGGGGGAGGACATGGGCTGGGGGTTGCTTGGCTCCAAGACTGAGGCTCTATCATTAGGGGGAGGACATGGGCTGGGGTTGCTTAGCTCCAAGACTGAGGCCATATCATTAGGGTGAGGACATGGGCTGGGGTTGCTTGGCTCCAAGACTGAGGCTCTATCATTAGGGTGAGGACATGGGCTGGGGGTTGCTTAGCTCCAAGGCTAAGGCTTTATTATTAGGGTGAGGACATGGGCTGGGGTTGCTTGGCTCCAAGACTGAGGCTCTATCATTAGGGTGAGGACATGGGCTGGGGGTTGCTTAGCTCCAAGGCTAAGGCTTTATTATTAGGGTGAGGACATGGGCTGGGATTGCTTAGCTCCAAGACTGAGGCTATATCAATTAGGGTGAGGACATGGGCTGGGGTTGCTTAGCTTCAAGGCTAAGGCTTTATTATTAGGGTGAGGACATGGGCTGGGGTTGCTTAGCTCCAAGACGGAGGCCATATCATTAGGGGGAGGGCATGGGCTGGGGTTGCTTAGCTCCAAGACTGAGGCTCTATCATTAGGGCGAGGACATGGGCTGGGGTTGCTTGGCTCCAAGACTGAGGCTATATCATTAGGGTGAGGAAATGGGCTGGGGGTTGCTTAGCTCCAAGACTGAGGCTATATCATTAGGGTGAGGACATGGGCTGGGGGTTGCTTGGCTCCAAGACTGAGGCTCTATCATTAGGGGGAGGGCATGGGCTGGGGTTGCTTGGCTCCAAGACTGAGGCCATATCATTAGGGGGAGGACATGGGCTGGGGTTGCTTGGCTCCAAGACTGAGGCTATATCATTAGGGGGAGGGCATGGGCTGGGGTTGCTTAGCTCCAAGACTGAGGCTATATCATTAGGGCGAGGACATGGGCTGGGGTTGCTTGGCTCCAAGACTGAGGCTATATCATTAGGGTGAGGACATGGGCTGGGGGTTGCTTGGCTCCAAGACTGAGGCCATATCATTAGGGGGAGGACATGGGCTGGGGTTGCTTGGCTCCAAGACTGAGGCTATATCATTAGGGGGAGGGCATGGGCTGGGGTTGCTTGGCTCCAAGACTGAGGCTATATCATTAGGGGGAGGGCATGGGCTGGGGTTGCTTGGCTCCAAGACTGAGGCCATATCATTAGGGTGAGGACATGGGCTGGGGTTGCTTAGCTCCAAGACTGAGGCTATATCATTAGGGGGAGGACATGGGCTGGGGGTTGCTTAGCTCCAAGACTGAGGCTATATCATTAGGAGGAGGACATGGGCTGGGGGTTGCTTGGCTCCAAGACTGAGGCTATATCATTAGGAGGAGGACATGGGCTGGGGTTGCTTAGCTCCAAGACTGAGGCTCTATCATTAGGGTGAGGACATGGGCTGGGGATTGCTTAGCTCCAAGGCTGAGGCTATATCATTAGTGGGAGGACATGGGCTGGGGTTGCTTAGCTTCAAGGCTAAGGCTATATTATAAGGGTGAGGACATGGGCTGGGGGTTGCTTAGCTCCAAGGCTAAGGCTTTATTATTAGGGTGAGGACATGGGCCGGGGTTGCTTAGCTCCAAGACTGAGGCCATATCAGTAGGGGGAGGACATGGGCTGGAGTTGCTTAGCTCCAAGACTGAGGCTCTATCATTAGGGTGAGGACATGGGCTGGAGTTGCTTGGCTCCAAGGCTGAGGCTATATTATTAGGGTGAGGACATGGGCTGGGGTTGCTTAGCTCCAAGACTGAGGCTATATCATTAGGGTGAGGACATGGGCTGGGGTTGCTTAGCTCCACGACTGAGGCCATATCATTAGGGTGAGGACATGGGCTGGGGTTGCTTGGCTCCAAGACTGAGGCTATATCATTAGGGTGAGGACATGGGCTGGGGTTGCTTAGCTCCAAGACTGAGGCTATATCATTAGGAGGAGGACATGGGTTGGGGTTACTTAGCTCCAAGACTGAGGCCATATCATTAGGGTGAGGACATGGGCTGGGGGTGGCTTAGCTCCAAGGCTGAGGCTATATCATTAGGAGGAGGACATGGGCTGGGGTTGCTTAGCTCCAAGACTGAGGCTATATCATTAGGGGGAGGACATGGGCTGGGGTGGCTTAGCTCCAAGACTGAGGCTATATCATTAGGGTGAGGACATGGGCTGGGGTTGCTTAGCTCCAAGGCTGAGGCTATATTATTAGGGTGAGGACATGGGCTGGGGTTTCTTGGGTGAGGGGATAGAGCGGTGAAGGGGATGGGGGGCTGGGATTGGATAGGAGTGTTAGTAAAGGTAGCAGCCCAGACTGCCCCAAAGCATTGCAGCCCACTGGGCATTTGCCCAGGCCTCCCTATGGCCAGTCTGCCCTAGGCTGTATGGATTATGAAGCATCCTCAAGTCTACAGATAATGACATGATGCCAGAACAGAATGTGATTGGCTTACAGGTCCATTAGGAATATCGCAGCAGGTCTCTAGTTCAGCGTGGCGGGAGTCACAGTAGATGACGATGCGCTGAAGATCAAACTGGAAAACAAATGGGGGACAGTTAGAACCAACAAGTCTTATAAAGAAAATAAATAAAGTGTACGGAAAGTGTAGAAGATATCAGGGCCAGTGTCTGGGCACATCCAGGGCCCCTTCACCCACCTCACATGGCATAGCTACACGCTTTTCAAAATGGGAAAGAGGGACATATGTTAGGCCACGCCCCTCGTTGTGGAATGGATAGGTGATAGGATGTAACAGTTAAAACAATATAAACATTTTAAATAGGCAAATGAATCATTTATTGCTGCAGATCTGCATGTTACACCTCAAAGAGGGACAAAGGAGACCAACGAGGGGCAGAGGGACATGGACTGAAAAGAGGGACAATATGTAAATAAGGCCACGTCCCCTCATTGAGGGGTGGATGAAGCCACGCCCCCTCATTGAGGGATGGATAGGAGCAAGGATGTAACAGTTACAACAATAGAAACACTTTGAATAGGCAAATGAATCATTTATTGCTGCAGATCTGCATGTTACACCTCAAAGAGGGAAAAAAGAGAACAACGAGGGGAAGAGGGACATGGATTCAAAAGAGGGACACTATGTAAATAAGGACACACACCCTCATCGAGGGATAGATGAAGCCACGCCCCCTCGTTGACGGATGGGTGAAGCCACACCCCATCATTGAGGGATGGATGAAGCCACACCCCATCATTGAGGGATGGGTGAAGCCACGCCCCCTCATTGAGGGATGGATGAAGCCACGTCCCCTCATTGAGGGATGGATGAAGCCACGCCCCCTCATTGAGGGATGGATAGGAGATAGGATGTAACTGTTAAAACAATAGAAACACTTTGAATAGGCAAATTAATGATTGATGGAGATCTGAATGTTACACCTCAAAGAGGGACAGAGAAGAACAATGATGGGCAGGGGGACATGGACTCAAAAGAGGGACAGAGAAGAACAATGATGGGCAGGGGGACATGGACTCAAAAGAGGGACAGAGAAAAACAATGATGGGCAGGGGGACATGGACTCAAAAGAGGGACAGTCCCTCCAAATCAGGGACACTTGGGAGGAGTGGTGGTCATGTGATACCCCTCCTCCCATCCTATGCAGGATGTAAGGCTAGTGCCCAGTAACAAGCACTGGTCACCATCAGGAGATAGAAAGAAAAGAAACATTCTTTCATTCCTTCTATTATTACTGACTTTCTTTGAGTCATTGCTTCTTTTCTTTCTGACATTCCCTCTATCTTTTTTTACTGTCATTCCTTCTGCTCTTTCTTTAAAGTTTCATACCTGTCTTTCTGACATTCTACTCTTTCTTTCCGTCACTCCGTCTACTCTTTTCTTTCTGATATTTCTTTTCTTTTATGCCTTCTTTCCCTTCTGACATTCATTCTATTTCTTCTTTCTGTCATTCTTTGTATTTTTTTCTTCCTGACATTCCTTTTATTCTTTAATGCATTTTTTTTCTTTCCAGTTTTCTATCATACCTTCTATTCTTTCTTTTATCATTCATGTCTGTTTCTTTCTTACTGTCATTCTGTCTATTATTTTCATACTGTTATTCCTTCTATTGTTATTTTTAGCCTTCCTTCTATTATTTGTCATGTCATCTATTGATCTCTCTATATATTCCATCATTCTGACTTTTTCATTCCTTCTATTATTTTTTTACTGTCATTCCTTCTGTTCTATCTTTTATGTTTCATTCCTGTCTTTCTGACATTCTACTCCTTCTTTATGACATTCTGTCTATTCCTTTCTTTCTGAAATTCCTTTTACTCTTTAATGCAATTTTTTTCTTTCCGACCTTCTACCGTTCCTTCTATTCTTGATTTTATCCTTCATGCCTGTTATTCTTTCTTTCATACTGTCATTCTGTCTATTATTTTCATACTGTTATTCCTTCTATTCTTACTTTTAGTCTTCATTCCTTCTATTCTTTCTTTTATCCTTCATGTCTGTTATTCTTTCTTTCATACTGTCATTCTGTCTATTATTTTCATACTGTTATTCCTTCTATTGTTATTTTTAGTCTTCTATTCTTTCTTTTCATTTCATCTATTCATCTCTCTATTTATTCCATCATTCTGACTTTTTCATTCCTTCTATTCTTACTATTAGTCTTCATTTCTTCTATTCTTTCTTTTATCCTATATGCCTGTTATTACTTCTTTCTTACTGTCATTGCGTCTATTATTTTCATACCGTTATTCCTTCTATTCTTACTTTTAGTCTCAATTCCTTCTATTCTTTCTTTTATCCTTCATGTCTGTTATTCTTTCTTTCTTACTGTCATTGCACATATTATTTTCATACTATTATTCCTTCTATTCTTACTTTCAGCCCTCATTCCTTTGATTATTTGTCATTTCATCGATTCATCTCTCTATATATTCCATCATTCAGACTTTTTCATTCCTTCTATTCTTTATTTTTATCCTTCATGCCTGTTATTCTTTCTTTCTTACTGTCATTGCGCCTATCATTTTCATACTGTTATTTATTTTATTCTTACTTTTTGTCTCCATTCCTTCTATTAATTGTCATTTCATCTATTCATATCTCTCTCTCTATATATATATATATATATATATATATTGTAGGGATCTTCCCGGGGGATGGTGTGTTTGGACACAGTTCACGACAGACTTAGGTGTTATAAAAGCAGGTCTTGGCGTTTATTCATGGCATAAACAGTCCAGTAAACAAAACATACAGCAGCAGCGTGCTTCTTTAGTGTACAAAACAAAATAAAGACCTAGCCCGTCTGGGCGCTTACTAGCAGGTTCTTCTCACCTAGCTGACACTTTCAAAATACAGCGTTCGCCTGGACATCGCAGGGTGAGTTTTTAGCTCCAGCAGTGGCTGCGTTCGCAGCTTCCTTCACAGACACACACAGGCTGTTCATTTCAGGCTGAGAGCAATAGCCTGCAGGCTCTGCAGAGCTTTTACCTCCCAGGCTGATTAGGATCAGAGCTCACCTGATTCAAAACCCAAACTGGATCGGGGAGGTGTGGAATGACAGGTCCCTCTACCAAACCTACCTGCCATTCCATATAAATCCAGGCCCGGCAAAATTGAACAACACCTCAGCAGCATACCACTGCTGGGAAACAAATCAACCCTGGACTTACCATCTCACCCAGCGTAGTAACCTAGGTGAAATGTACACCCCCTCGACCACTTCTCCAGTGACATGTCTACATATCCCCCCCCTCTTCTTCAGACCGGAGGGCTGAGCATTTTGTCCCCACAGACAATGTACCCTTGACAATGCGTCAGCATTTGCCTGTAATTTCCCTGGCCTGTGTTCCACAGTGAAATTAAAGTTTTGTAGGGACAGAAACCATCTAGTCACTCTTGCGTTTCTCTCCTTATTTAACTTCATCCATGTTAGGGGGGCATGGTCTGTCACTAACTTGAATTTCCTTCCTAGCAAGTAATATTTTAGGGATTCGAGGGCCCACTTCACTGCCAAACATTCTCGCTCCACAATGGCATAATTTTTTTCGGCCGGGGTTAGCT
Source organism: Gastrophryne carolinensis (assembly GCA_027917425.1). Taxonomy (NCBI): domain Eukaryota; kingdom Metazoa; phylum Chordata; class Amphibia; order Anura; family Microhylidae; genus Gastrophryne; species Gastrophryne carolinensis. The sequence goes on from CM051239.1 coordinate 422,376,384, forward strand.
TTCTACTCAAGTACATCACCGGATGCTCCTCACCATTTACTACTTGTGAGAGTACTGCACCTAAGCCTGTGTTAGAAGCATCTGTCTGAACCAGAAATTCTCGCCTGAAATCGGGGGTAACTAACACAGGTTGTTGGCACAAGGCAGATTTAAGGCTTTGGAAAGCCTTCTCGGCCTCTGGAGTCCACGTGATCATGGCTCTCTTTCCGCCCTTGGTCAAGTCAGTTAGGGGAGCAGCAACTGAGGCAAAGTTCGGCACAAATCTACGGTAATAGCCCGTAATACCAAGGAAAGCTCTGACCTGTTTCTTTGTCAGGGGTTTTGGCCAATTCTGTATTGCCTCCACTTTATTTAGCTGTGGCTTAATCAACCCTCTTCCAATAATGTAGCCCAGATACTTGGCCTCTTCTAGGGCTACTGCACACTTCTCGGCATTTATGGTCAATCCTGCATCACTTATGGTATCCAATATGGCCTGTACCTTACAGAGGTGACTTTCCCAATCAGGGCTAAAAATGACCACATCATCGAGGTAGGCAGCTGAGTAATCACGATGTGGTCGCAAAATCAAGTCCATCAACCTCTGGAAAGTCGCAGGTGCTCCATGTAACCCGAACGGCATCACTACATACTGGAATAGCCCATCAGGGGTGGAGAATGCAGTTTTCTCTTTAGCCTCATTAGTAAGTGGAATCTGCCAGTAGCCCTTTGTGAGATCGAGGGTGGTTATGTACCTGGCATTACCCAACTTCTCAATCAACTCATCTACCCTGGGCATAGGATAGGCATCGAACTTTGAGATCTCATTCAACTTTCTGAAATCGTTACAGAACCTCCAAGTTCCATTAGGCTTTGGGATTAATACAATCGGGCTGGACCATTCACTCTGTGACACCTCAATTACTCCCAGATCAAGCATACGTTTTACCTCGGCAGATACGGCTTCCCTACGGGCTTCTGGGATCCTATAGGGCTTGAGGTTTACTCTGCTTCTAGGCTCAGTTTCAATGTGATGACAGATGAGGTGTGTACGCCCTGGAAGGTCAGAAAACTTGTCTTTGTTTTTCTGTAAAAATTCCTGAGCCTCCTGTTTCTGTGACACTGATAGGGTATCACCAACCTTGACTGGAGGGATTGGTTGTGACAAATTATTAACAGTATTTGTCGCCCCCAAGGATTCCCTGTCTTTCCAGGGCTTAATCAAGTTTACGTGGTAAACTTGGAAAGGCTTCCTTCTACCTGGTTGGTGCACCTTGTAGTTCACCTCACTGACCTTTTCCACAATCTCATAGGGACCTTGCCACTTCGCCAGGAATTTACTCTCAACAGTGGGAACTAGTATAAGGACCCTATCGCCTGGGTTAAATGTCCTGATTCTTGCAGACCGGTTGTAGATTTTACTTTGGGCCTCTTGCGCCCTCTGGAGGTGTTCCCTTACTAGGGGCATTACAGCGGCTATACGGTCCTGCATTTGTGCTACATGCTCAATAACGCTCCTGTATGGGGTGGACTCGCTCTCCCATGTCTCTTTTGCAATGTCCAGTAGACCCCTAGGGTGACGACCATAGACCAACTCGAATGGTGAGAACCCTGTGGACGCTTGGGGCACTTCCCTAATAGCAAACATGAGGTAGGGTAACAAATGATCCCAGTCACGGCCATCTTTTTCCACCACTTTTTTCAGCATATGTTTCAAAGTTTTGTTAAATCTCTCCACCAATCCGTCCGTCTGGGGGTGGTATACAGAGGTACGGATGGGTGAGATTTTAAATAGTTTACATAACTCCTTCATCACCTTTGACATAAAGGGTGTACCTTGGTCAGTTAGGATTTCTTTGGGGATTCCAGTCCTAGAGAACATATAAAACAACTCACGTGCAATTGTTTTAGATGCGGTGTTTCTTAAGGGCACAGCTTCAGGATAGCGGGTCGCATAATCCATGACCACCAGAATATATTGGTGTCCTCTAGCGGATTTTACAATGGGACCCACTAAATCCATGGCTATACGCTCAAAAGGCACCTCTATAATAGGGAGCGAAACCAAAGGACTGCGAAAATGTGACACTGGGGCACTAAGCTGACATGTGGGGCACGACTCGCAGTACTTTTTAATATCACCATATATCGCCGGCCAGTAGAACCTCTGGAGAACCCTCTCCTGCGTTTTGTCAGTCCCCAAGTGTCCCCCAAGAACATGGTTATGTGCCATGTCCAGCACCTGACGCCGGTACGGCTTAGGCACCAGAAGCTGTTCCACAATCTCATCCTTAACCTTAGTGACTCTATAGAAAAGATCATTAGTCACAGAAAAGTGTGGAAATCTTTTCTCAGCATCTGGTTCCTGAGGTACCCCATTCATGACAGCAATCTGCTCTCTCGCATTTTTGAGAGTGGGGTCCTGTAACTGTGCAGTCCCAAAATTATCCCTAGACACCTCTAAGTCGGGTATATTTTGCTCAGTGGGAGGAGCCTCCTCCTCTCCAGCCAGGACCTGCAAAGGAAAACAATTATTTTCATCCTGCACACTTTTATCATTTACAGGGGGTAACGCAACAACCTTAGGAGTATCCTCACTCCTTTCGGGGGATTTTCTTTTTCCCCAGAGAGCCCAGAATAGTGGAAAATCGCGCCCCAGTATTACGTTGTGCATGAGATTTTTAACCACACCCACTTCATATTGTACGGTGCCTTGTTTAGTCCCGACTTCAGCCAGCACTATAGGGTACACTTTTGTATCCCCATGTATACAAACAACACTCATATGCTTTTTACACTCAAAGTCCCCAGCCACCAGGCTGGCATGCACCAAGGTTACGAGGCTTCCTGAGTCCAGCAACGCCTTAACAGGAAAGTCATTAATTGTAATGTCGCAGATTTGCGGTTCAGTCTCTAGTCCAGGAACTGCAACACAAGATGGTTCCGCAAATAGCGACTGACGCCGACTAACCTCACAGTCCATGGGCTCAGTGGTAAGAGGGCAATGGGCAGACACGTGTCCCGTCTCATGGCATCTCCAGCACTGGATAGAGCCTGTTCTCCTTGGCCAGGAGTCCTTTTTAGGGCTACTTAGCCACCCGGGACCATCTCCAGTCTTTTGCCCCTGAGACACCACTTGAGCCCTTTTTCCTCCCTCAGCACCCCTCCACACTCCCCCAGTAGATGGAAGTCTCTTACCAGCTGATGGCACAGATCTGGCACTCCGGGGAGGTGAGGAGGCTGCAGAAACATCACGGAGGTAGTCCTCAGTCGCCTGGAATCTCTCCACAAGGTTGACAAGTTCGTTTGCATTCTTAGGGTCACCTTGTCCCACCCAGCGTTGCAGGTCAGCAGGAAGTGCTCGGAGGTAGCGGTCCATCACAACCCTCTCTAGGATCTGTGCAGGAGTAGAAGTGTCTGGCTCCAACCACTTCCTCGCCAAATGGATCAGGTCATACATCTGGGACCTCGCCGATTTGTCCAAACTGTAGCTCCAGTTGCGTACCCTCCTGGCACGGACCGCAGTAGTAACGCCTAGCCGGGCAAGTATCTCCGCTTTTAGCCGAGTATAGTCCTTAACCTCTTGCTCACTGAGGTCATAGTAGGCCTTTTGAGGTTCCCCTGTTAAATAGGGCGCAATTACCTCTGCCCACTCAGCGACGGGTAACTTCTCTCGCTCAGCCGCACGCTCAAACCCAGTTAGGAAGGCCTCAACATCATCCTCAGCAGTCATCTTTTGCAGCGCTCGCTGCACAGCTCTTTTCACATCAAAAGTCTCTGGAGCGGCTCGCACCACTGTGTGGGGGTTAGCAACCACAGGCGCCTCTTGTTTTGCAATCAGGTGTTCAATAAGTTGTTGTTGGGCAGCCATGGTCTGTTCATGGCGTCTATTAGCCTCTATCTGAGCCTGTTGTTGTTGCAAACTTACTTGCATAAACTGCTTCAGCATCTCCTCCATGTTGCCCGACTGTTCTTGGAGTGTAGTTGCAGCTTTCACCCAAGACATAAGCAGCTGTAGCCAAGTCTGTCCACACCGTTGCCCCTAGCAACCGTTTTGCCCGCTCCGCAGCACCAATTGTAGGGATCTTCCCGGGGGATGGTGTGTTTGGACACAGTTCACGACAGACTTAGGTGTTATAAAAGCAGGTCTTGGCGTTTATTCATGGCATAAACAGTCCAGTAAACAAAACATACAGCAGCAGCGTGCTTCTTTAGTGTACAAAACAAAATAAAGACCTAGCCCGTCTGGGCGCTTACTAGCAGGTTCTTCTCACCTAGCTGACACTTTCAAAATACAGCGTTCGCCTGGACATCGCAGGGTGAGTTTTTAGCTCCAGCAGTGGCTGCGTTCGCAGCTTCCTTCACAGACACACACAGGCTGTTCATTTCAGGCTGAGAGCAATAGCCTGCAGTCTCTGCAGAGCTTTTACCTCCCAGGCTAATTAGGACCAGAGCTCACCTGATTCAAAACCCAAACTGGATCGGGGAGGTGTGGAATGACAGGTCCCTCTACCAAACCTACCTGCCATTCCATATAAATCCAGGCCCGGCAAAATTGAACAACACCTCAGCAGCATACCACTGCTGGGAAACAAATCAATCCTGGACTTACCATCTCACCCAGCGTAGTAACCTAGGTGAAATGTACACCCCCTCGATCACTTCTCCAGTGACATGTCTACAATATATATATATATATTCCATCATTCTGACTTTTGTCATTCCTTTCATTCTTTCCTTTATTCTTTATGTCGTTATTCTTTCTTTCTTATTGTCATTGCACCATTTTTTACTGTTAATTCTTTTAAGCTTACTTTTAGCCTACATTCCTTCTATTATTTGCCATTTCATCTATTCTTTTATCGTTGATGCACTTTAATCTTTCTGTCTGACTTTGTCATTACTTCTATTCTTTTCCTCTCCTTTTTCATTCCTTCTGTTCTGTTTTTTATCTCTTAAACCTTCTATTCTTTCACTTTGACCTCATTATTTCTTTTGAACTTTATTTTAGCTGTTCTATTTTTCTCTTTCATTCCATTTTTCTTATGCTTTCTATTCTGTCATTCCTTCTATTCCTTCTTTTATTATCATGCCTCTTCTTTCTTACTGTCATTGCGCCTTTTGTCATTTTCTTACTGTTAATTCTTATGTTCTTACTTTTAGCCTTCATTCCTGCTTCTATTATTTGTCATTTCATCTTTTCTTTTATCTTTAATGCACTCTATTCTTTCTTTCTATCTGACTTTGTCATTCCTTCTATTCTTTCCCACTCTTTTTTCTTTCTGTCATTTCTTCTGTTCTTTTTTATCTTGTGTACCTTCTATTCTCTCTTTTTGACCTTATTATTCCTTGTGATCTTTATTTTAGCTGTTCTATTTTTCTCTTTCATTCTATTTTTTCTTTTATGCCTCCTATTCTGTCATTCCATCTATTCTATTTCTTTCTATCTGGGAGGATATTCTGACATCTTGCAAAGAAATTCAAGCTGAAACATTCCAAAAAAACTGACAAGTACGAGAATGGTGAAGATGATATGTAAAAAGGGCTCCCCAACGCCCCCATTGCAGCTCCCTCACATTACCTTCACAGGAACGCTGTCACAGAGGCGTTTCCCAAAGGGCTCCCCAAAGCACCCATTGCAGCGCCCTCACTTACCTCCACAGGAACGCTGTCATAGAGGCGTTTCCCGAACGGCCCTCCAATGCCCCCTTTGCAGCACCCTCACTTACCTCCACAGGAACGCTTCCATAAAGGCATTTCCCGAAGGGGTCCCCAATGCCCCCATTGCAGCACCCTCACTTACCTCCACAGGAACGCTGTCATAGAGGCGTTTCCCGAAGGGTTCCCCAATGCCCCCATTGCAGCACCCTCACTTACCTCCACAGGAACGCTGTCATAGAGGCGTTTCCCGATCACGGTCTTCCCCTGGATGTCGATGTTCTCTCTCTCCTCGATGGGCAAAGTCATGACAAACTTGCAGTCGATGTAGAGGGTAACGCTCTTCGCCTGGACGCTGAGGGCGATCTTGTGCCAGTTCCGATCAAACAGACTGCTGACCTGGCCGCTGCGGAAATTGGCTTTTACCGCGTCCCTCCTGAGCCCCACCGAGTTGTACTCCAGAGCCTTGTTCTCACCATTAATCCGCAGTGATACCTGTAGCCATACACATAAGTTATGGTTATTGGGAGCATCTACCTGCAGCTATTCAGCCCTTTAAATTTCTGCCCAGAGAACAGGACTGGTGAAGAAAAAAGAGGATTAAAATTGAGAAATCAAATCAAACCAAAAGAAACAAAAGGAGGGGAGTGTGCCATAATCTATCTGCCACATCCAACGGTGTTGGTCCACCTTAAAGTGGACCAAAACCTAGAAATTTAGCGTCCCAGGTTTAGGTCTGTCCCCCTCCTAATTTGGGATGCCCTACTGCGTGATATCCAGCCAGTCTCCCGCCTTTCATACATTTTCAATAAGCATGCAGTGCATGTACGCCTCTCCTCCAATCAGCTTTCATTAAAGTTGGCCAAAACCTAAGATTTTGACTATCCTGGGTTTTGGATCTTGGCCCGGAGCACCCCAATTGGGGATGTCCCGCTATGTGAAACCCCCCAGGTCGTCCCGAACAAACTCACCTCTCCCCAGTCCTACGGTGCATGTGCAGCTTCCTGTCCAATCATCGCACTCGGATCCACTACCGCCCACTTGTCTAAGGATCGTCTAAGACTAAGTCTAGCTGAGTCCTGACGAGCAGACCGGAGTGCACAGGTGGCCGCATTCCCGCTACCCTCTAACATAGAGTGTGCCCTGTACCGGCCAAATGCCTGGAAGGTATAGCAGGGAGCCGCGCCTCTAATGCATGCGCCGTTGGATCGGGGAGAAGGTGAGTTTACTGGGAACCCTGGGGGAGTTTTACACAGCGGGGCATCCCGAATCTGCATGCCCCAGGGGAAGCAATGTCTGCCCAATGATATATAAGGGTCGATTCATGGTTGTGCGCACATTTTTTTTGAGAGCCAAGTTGCGCTCGGGCTTCCTCCTTATTAATGGGCGTCAAAATTCGAACCGCATTGTTTAAGCTGGAAATGTAAGTGCACCAATGTGGAAACTTGCAACTGAAATTCTCCGTAAGCGCAAATTTGGCACGCCAAACTGGCACTTGTGACTTAAAGGGCAGAAAAGTGTTCGCAAATGTGTCAATTTTCAGAGTCAATTTTCTCCAGCAAAAAGCCGGAGTAAACTGCTGACTTCACTGCTGACTTCACTGACTAACAGGCTTATTTCATTCCTAAAACACATGTCGGCAGCATCCGGCATGTGTTATAGCAATGAAAGTGTCAGCCGCATGTTTATTTTAGTAATTTTTTTCCTTTTTTGGGGGGTTTTGGTGAGGAATAAAAATGGTTAAAAGTTGTCAAAGTTGAGAAATCTCAAAATGTTTAATGATAAAATCACCAAAAAGTTGGACATTGGGCCCCCTAAAATGAAAGTAGAGTAGTTAAACAGTTAGTGGCACAATTATTAGAGTGTTATTACCAAACCCCACGCCGATCGACCCGGGAATCTATGTTTCCTGGGTCGATCGATTCTCCCCCCAGAGCATCCAAAATCGGGATGGCCCGCTGTGTGAAACCCCCCAGGTCACCCCATACACTTACCTTGTGTCCCGGTCCAATGGCACATGTGCGAGCCATGGTTGCATCCCTTTAGCAGGATGTGTGCCGGCGCCAGGCATTTGTGAATGACTGGCGTGGGCACGCTTCCTGTTAGACGGTAGCTGGGGATGTGGCCACCAGCGGGCTTGGAACCGCTTGCCTTACACAAGCTCTTAGACGAGCTGACGTGAGCGGATCCGAGCGTGCTGATTGGATGAAAGGCCGCACATGCGCCGTAGGACCAGGGAAGTGTAAGTCAGATCGGTTGACCTGTGGGGTTTCACACGAGGGGGCATCTCCAATCTGAGTGCTCTGGGGGCAAGGAGCAAAACTCAGGATAGTCCAAACCCTGGGTTTTGGTCCACTTTAAGTTTGAAGCAAGTGGACCCTTGAGGTATCTCCAATTAGTATCTAGCGGGATGGAGGTGAATATCCTCTTGCTGTGAGCCTGCAGCCCCTAGTGGGTCCGCCAGTTTGGGATAAAAATGGTGCCCAGCGGTGACAGTATGGATTCTGTGACAGACAGAAAAAGGTAAGTCTTTGAATATGTATGAGTCAGAGCAGGGGCAAAGCTAGGGGGGGAGCTGGTTCTCTCTAGCAGGGCGCGCTCCCTGTTAGAGGGAAGCGCGAGATGCGGCCGCCAGCGTGCTCGGAGCCGCTGTGGTTGGACGCCGCTTGGATGCGCATACCACAGCGGCTCCGAGCTCGCTGATTGGACGCATGTGCTGTAGGAGCGGGATGAGGTGAGTTTTATCGGGCGTTCTGGGGGGTTTCACGCAGCGGGGCACCCGATCGGGGTGCCCCGGGGAAGTGGACCAAAACCCAGGATAGTGAAAATTTTGGGTGTTGGTCCACTTTAAGGTAGGTGTAGCGGCCGACCTGGGGGGTTTCACACAGCGAGACATCCCGATTTTGGATGCCCCGCGAGGAAGGAATCTTATAGATTCCCGGGCCGATCCTACTGGGTTTCAGTCCACTTTAACCATCTTGAATTGTAAGAGGAGCAGGAATCCTGACTCAACAGAGAGGAAGGAGAGATCCAACCAAAGACATTATTCTCTTTGGGAAGCAATACTTTACAATTGTACCTGTGACTATGGACAGAACCAGAGATGTAACTGGATGGAAATATTGTACTTGTTCCGTGTTTGCTGTTTTCTTGTGGATTAAATAAAGAGGAACTCTGCTTTCATCTCCTGGACTGCTGTTCATCTTTCCAAGCGGCCACAGTGAGTACTAACCTTTCCCGCAACCCTAACCCTTTCCTACTCACAACACACACGCAGAGCACCCTGGGCCCAGAAGAACCTGCTCCCTGCCGTCACTCGCCGGACACCCCGGTGCGCGAGGGCTACAGAAACATTAACTGAATGAGGCTTGACAGGGCCCCATTTAATGTCGGCAGCAGGGCCCCATAGTGGTATGAGCTGTTACCTGAGGGATCCCGTACTTGTCGATGATCTGCCAGACGTACCAGTCTTCCCTTCTGGAGGCTTTCCTGAACCTGAATGTGGTGACCAAGGCGTATTCATCGGGGAGGCCCTGCGGGAAGATGTCTCTGCAAAAGGTGGGAACACAAATCGTTTAGCAAAATGCCGTACCTTCCAACTTTTGAAAGCTGTAAAGAGGGGACACATTTAAGCCACGCCCGGCCACACCCCCAGTCACACCCCCAGCCACGCCCTTAAAAGGAAACAGCACCTAAGAAATAAACAAATAATATTACAGACAAGGCCTCCGCGAACGCAATACAGACAAGGGCTGTGGTGAGGGGGACACTCCTCCATTCCAGCTAGTGAGGGGCGTCCCTCTATTCCATCCAGTAAGGGGCATTGCTTCAATACAACCATTGAGGGCATCCTTCCAATACAACCAGTGAAGGGCATCCCTCATTGCAGCCAGTTAGGGGCATCCCTCATTGCAGCCAGTTAGAGGCATCCCTCATTGCAGCCAGTTAGGGGCATCCCTCATTACAACCAGTGAAGGGCATCCCTCATTGCAGCCAGCTAGGGGCATCCCTCATTGCAGCCAGTGAAGGGCATCCCTCATTGCAGCCAGCTAGGGGCATCCCTCATTGCAGCCAGTGAAGGGCATCCCTCATTGCAGCCAGTTAGGGGCATCCCTCATTGCAGCCAGCTAGGGGCATCCCTCATTGCAGCCAGTGAAGGGCATCCCTCATTGCAGCCAGCTAGGGGCATCCCTCATTGCAGCCAGTGAAGGGCATCCCTCATTGCAGCCAGTTAGGGGCATCCCTCATTGCAGCCAGTTAGGGGCATCCCTCATTGCAGCCAGTTAGGGGCATCCCTCATTGCAGCCAGTTAGGGGCATCCCTCATTGCAGCCAGTGAAGGGCATCCCTCATTGCAGCCAGCTAGGGGCATCCCTCATTGCAGCCAGTGAAGGGCATCCCTCATTGCAGCCAGTTAGGGGCATCCCTCATTACAGCCAGTTAGGGGCATCCCTCATTGCAACCAGTTAGGGGCATCCCTCATTGCAGCCAGTGAAGGGCATCCCTCATTGGAGCCAGTTAGGGGCATCCCTCATTGTAGCCAGCTAGGGGCATCCCTCATTGCAGCCAGCTAGGGGCATCCCTCATTGCAGCCAGTGAAGGGCATCCCTCATTACAGCCAGTTAGGGGCATCCCTCATTGCAACCAGTTAGGGGCATCCCTCATTGCAGCCAGTGAAGGGCATCCCTCATTGGAGCCAGTTAGGGGCATCCCTCATTGCAGCCAGTGAAGGGCATCCCTCACTGCAGCCAGTTAGGGGCATCCCTCATTGCAGCCATTTAGGGGCATCCCTCATTGCAGCCATTTAGGGGCATCCCTCATTGCAGCCAGTGAAGGGCATCCCTCATTGCAGCCAGTTAGGGGCATCCCTCATTGCAGCCAGTGAAGGGCATCCCTCATTGCAGCCAGTTAGGGGCATCCCTCATTGCAGCCAGTTAGGGGCATCCCTCATCGCAGCCAGTTAGGGGCATCCCTCATTGCAGCTAGTGAAGGGCATCCCTCATTGGAGCCAGTTAGGGGCATCCCTCATTGCAGCCAGTTAGGGGCATCCCTCATTGCAGCCAGTTAGGGGCATCCCTCATTGCAGCCAGTGAAGGACATCCCTCATTGCAGCCAGTTAGGGGCATCCCTCATTGCAGCCAGTGAAGGGCATCCCTCATTGCAGCCAGTTAGGGGCATCCCTCATTGCAGCCAGTTAGGGACATCCCTCATTGCAGCCAGTTAGGGGCATCCCTCATTGCAGCTAGTGAAGGGCATCCCTCATTGGAGCCAGTTAGGGGCATCCCTCATTGCAGCCAGTTAGGGGCATCCCTCATTGCAGCCAGTTAGGGGCATCCCTCATTGAAGCCAGTCAGGGGCATCCCTCATTGCAGCCAGTTAGGGACATCCCTCATTGCAGCCAGTTAGGAGCATCCCTCATTGCAACCAGTTAGGGGCATCCCTCATTGCAGCCAGTTAGGGGCATCCCTCATTGCAGCCAGTTAAGGACATCCCTCATTGCAGCCAGTTAGGGACATCCCTCATTGCAGCCAGCTAGGAGCATTCCTCATTGCAGCCAGTTAGGAGCATCCCTCATTGCAGCCAGTTAGGAGCATCCCTCATTGCAGCCAGTTAGGAGCATCCCTCATTGCAGCCAGTTAGGGACATCCCTCATTGCAGCCAGTTAGGAGCATCCCTCATTGTAGCCAGTTAGGAGCATCCCTTATTGCAGCCAGTTAGGAGCATCCCTCATTGCAGCCAGCTAGGAGCATCCCTCATTGCAGCCAGTTAGGAGCATCCCTCATTGCAGCCAGTTAGGGACATCCCTCATTGCAGCCAGCTAGGAGCATCCCTCATTGCAGCCAGTTAGGAGCATCCCTCATTGCAGCCAGTTAGGAGCATCCCTCATTGCAGCCAGTTAGGAGCATCCCTCATTGCAGCCAGTTAGGGACATCCCTCATTGCAGCCAGTTAGGGACATCCCTCATTGCAGCCAGTTAGGAGCAAAACAGACACACGCACACACACATACACACATAGACACAGACACACACGCACTCACCAGTGCAGGCGATTTTCCCTACTTCCCGGAGTCCCGCCCCACCCACTGAACCACCAATGAAATCAAAGAATAGAGAAACAAAAAAAAACTGACTCCCTGCTGCCATGGGCCCCGGGCGATGGCATGGGAACATAGTGGAGACGGCGCGGGACATATGCATGCACCGCGGGACTAGGGACCAAGAGGTAAAAATCGGGATTGTCCCGGGAAATCTGGGACAGTTGGGGAGTATGATATGTTTCTCTGAGACTCAGAATTATAACCTTTATTTTACATATCTCCCAAGTGTCCCTGATTTGGAGGGACTGTCCCTCTTTTGAGTCCATGCCCCCCTGTCCCTCATTGTTCTCATTTCTCCCCCTTTGAGGTGTAACATGCAGATCTGCATCAATAAATGATTCATTTGCCTATTTAAACCATCTTTATGTGTGTTAACTGTTACATCCTATCTCCTATCCATCAATCAATGAGGGGGCGTGGCTTAATTTAACAAATGTCTTTCTTTCCCACCATTTATTAAAGGACCTAAAGTGAACCTCACAGGTCAGTAGGCTGGTTGAGTCTGTTGGGCAGCGACCCCAAGCGGCCCGCATGTCCATTACTCCCCGTTTGTATATCAATAAAACAGAGCTGGCCATAACAGACTGTGTGGTCTAATAGGCTCGGACTGGCCCATCAGGTTACCAGGAAATCCCCCGGTGGGCTCCTGACTCAGAGGCCCTTTATGTTGTCCATTTTTCTATATACACAATCAAGGGCGGACTGGCTATAGGGAGACCCGGGACAATGCCGGTGGGCTGCACTGCTTTGGGGCCAGTTGGGCTGCTGCTTTTAACACCCACATGCAATCCCTGCCCCCTTAGTCTCCCTCTCAGCCCCTTGTACCCACAAGCCAAGGAACCCCAGCCCCCAATGCTATATCCCCAGCATCATGGTTGGGGGGGCCTCAGCAGGGATGTCTAGGGCTGGCCAGGGGCTGGTAAAATCTAGGGCTGATTTTTGGCCCAGTCCGCCATTGCATACAATAAATAAGTCATAAGTCCAAAATATAATCCAGTATATTTGCATCTAACTCCTAACTCTAGGCCTCCCAGCGTCAGTCGCCCTGGTGGACCACAGACAATCCAGTCCAACAGTGTAGTCTAAAATGTGCTGGTCCAGTGTCAGACTGGCCCACCGGAGCACCAGAGGATCCTCCGGCAGACCCCAGGCACTGACCCAGAGCGACCATCAGGGCAGTGGAAGTGATCCAAGACCACAATGTCATACCTTTCTACTTTTCAGGGTGGGAAAGAGGGACAGCTGTTAAATTAGACCACGCCCCCTCATTGAGGAATGAATAGGAGATAGGATGTAACAGTTACAGCAACAGAAACACGTTGAATAGGCAAATGAATAATTTATTGCTGCAGATCTGCATGTTACACCTCAAAGAGGGACAATATGTAAATGAGACCATCCCCCATTGAGGGATGGGAAGACACGCCCCCTCATTGAGGGATGGTTAGGAGATAGGATGTAACAGTTACAACAATAGAAACACTTTGAATAGGCAAATGAATCATTTATTGTTGCAGATCTGAGAGACAAATGAAAACAGCGAGGGACATGGCCTCAAAAGAGGGACAGTCCCTCTAAATCAGGAATGTATGCAGTTTACCTACGCACAGTGCGCATATGAGGAAGTGCTGTAACTCACCTGAGCCCTTCGATCCAGGCTCTGGCCGGCAGTCGGCATTCCAACTGTCAAATGCGCTAAGGCCTGGGCTACAGAAAGATGGCTGCCACTCCCATGAGCGAGGACACTGGCAGCTGGCACGAGAAGTGCTCATGGGAGCGGCAGCCATCTTACTGTGGTCCAGGCTTTAGTCCATTTGACAGTTGGCATGCTGACCGTCGTCCAGGGGCCGGATTGCAGGGCTCAGGTGAGTTACAGCGCTTCCTGCTGCACACCCTGCGCCCCCCACACCCACCATCACAAGTTCAACGATAAGAAGTAAAGCCAGCCAACATCGAGGATTCCCATAAAAGGCCAGCTTTATTGAAGTTTCAATTAAAAAGCCAAAATCAGGCAGCGATGCAAACAGGCATGAGAGGAAATGCAGTTCTATGTCAACGCGTTTCGGGCAGCACGCCCTTACTCAAGGGCATGCTGCCCGAAACTTGTTGACGCAGAACTGCATTTCCTCTCATGCCTGTTAAAGCTGCCAACCTTTTGGTGTTTCACCATCACAAGTTGCATTTTTTTTTTCAGCCACCATTCTGTCTCTGGGGACCCCTTGACAGGCGGCAGGACCCGATGGGTCCCCAACAATATCAAAGGGTATCAGGTTTGGTTTTATTCAAAGTACCGGCGAACTTGCCAAACCAGAACCTTGAAGGGTTTGCCCAACACTACTTATGACTAGAGATAGGCGAACCGTTCCCAAACCCATAACATGGACTTCAGCCAGAAGTCCATGTTCGAGTTTGGTGTCCGGCCGAACATGGAAAAGCTGGTTGATGGACTGCTGAGCAGCATATGAACCTGCTTCACCTAAGGGTGCACTCACCTCAGCCCTCGATCCTCAGCTACAACGCGGTTTGAATTTGGCCCCAGACGGGGCCACAAAAGGTTGGCTGCCGGCTCACATGAGTGAGGACACTTCTAGTACCAGCACTGCCAGCCAGCACTAGAAGTGCCCTCACACGGGGAAGCTGGCGGCCATCTTTCTGTAGCCCCGGCTGGGGCCAAAATCATACGGGATCGTGAGCTGAAGTGAGTTATAGCAGCACACTCACTTCTGCACACTCTGGGCAACCCCGAACATGGACTTCAGCCAGAAAAGCTGGTTGATGAGCTACTGAGCACCCCATCAACCCGCTTCACCTAAGGGTGCACACAGCCCACTATCCGCCAGCCAGCACTAGAAGTCTTGTGGGAGCCGGTGGCCATCTTTCTGTAGCTCCAGCTGGGGCCAAATTCAAATGTGATCACTAGCTGAATTGAGTTCCAACAGCACACTCACTGCTGCACACTATGGGGAACCCCCGAACACGGACTTCAGCCAGTATTCAGAACCTGAACACAGAAAAGCTGGTTAATGGGCTACTGAGCACCCCATCAACCCACTTCACCTAAGGGTGCACACAACCCGCGATCTGCCAGCTGGCACTAGAAGTGTCCTCACTCGTGGGAGCCGGCGGCCACCTTTCTGTAGCCCCGGCAGGGGCCCAAATCAAACTGATCGTAGGCTGAAGTGAGTTACGGCAGCACGCTCACTGCTGCACACTCTGGACAACCCCCGATCCCCTCGGCCACAGCGAACCTCTAAAGCTTGGGGCCCAATTGATTTCAATGGGGATCAGGTTCAGGTCCAGCCGGGGCTACAAAAGGTTGGCTGCCGGCTCCCATGAGTGAGAGCTGACAGTGCTGGCACTAGAAGTGTCCTCACTTGTGGGAGCCGGCGACCATACTTCTGTAGCCTCGGCTGGGGACAAATTCAAATGGGATCGCGGGCTGAAGTGAGTTACACTCACTGCTGCACACTCTATAAACCCCGGAACACGGATTTCAGCCAGAAAAGCTGGTTGATGGGCTACTGAGCACCCCATCAACCCGCTTCACCTAAGGGTGCACACAACCCGTGATCTTCCAGCTGGCACTAGAAGTGTCCTCACTCGTGGGAGCCGGCGGCCACCTTTCTGTAGCCCCGGCAGGGGCCCAATTCAAACGGATCGTAGGCTGAAGTGAGTTACGGCAACACACTCACTGCTGCACACTCTGGGGAACCCCTGAACACGGACTTCAGTCAGAATTCGTCATCCGAGCCTCAACACAGAAAAGCTGGTTGATGGGCTACTTAGCACCCCATTAACCCACTACACCTAAGGGTGCACACAACCCGCGATCTGCCAACTGGCACTAGAAGTGTCCTCACTCGTGGGAGCCGGCGGCCACCTTTCTGTAGCCCCAGCAGGGGCCAAATTCAAACGGATCGTAGGCTGAAGTGAGTTACGGCAGCACACTCCCTGCTGCACACTCTGAGGAACCCCTGAACACAGACTTCAGTCAGAATTGGGCATCCAAGCCTGAACACAGAAAAGCTGGTTGATGGGCTACTTAGCACCCCATTAACCCACTACACCTAAGGGTGCACACAGCCCGCGATCTGCCAGCTGGCACTAGAAGTCTCCTTACTCATGGGAGCTGGTGGCCATATTTCTATAGCCCCGGCAGGGGCCAAATTCAAACGGGATTGCGGGCTCAAGTGAGTTACAGCAGCACACTCACTGCTGCACATTCTGGGCAACCCCGGAACACGGACTTCAGCCAGAAAAGCTGGTTGATGGATTCTGAGCACCCCATCAACCCACTTCATCTAAGGGTGAACACAACCCGCTATCTGCCAGCTGGCACTAGAAGTGTCCTCACTCGTGGGAGCCGGCGGCCATCTTTCTGTAGCCCCGGCAGGGGCCCAATTCAAACGGATCGCAGGCACACTCACTGCTGCACACTATGGGGAACCCATATCGAACACGGACTTCAGCCAGTATTCGGAAACTGAACACGGAAAAGCTGGTTAATGGGCTACTGAGCACCCCATCAACCGGCTTCACCTAAGGGTGCACAAAGCCTGATATCCGCCAGCCAGCACTAGAAGTGGCCTCACTCATGGAAGTCGGCAACCATCTTTATGGGACCAAATTCAAACGGGATCGTGGGCTGAATTGAGTTACAGCAGCACACTCACTGCTGCACACTATAGGCAACCCCCAATCCCCTCCGGCCACAGCGACCCTCTAAAGCAAGGGTCTATATTGAATTCATTGGGGATCAGGTTCAGGTCCACGAACCCGAACATTTATTCGGCTGAACTTGCCGGACCCGAACCTTGGAGAGTTCGCCCATCCCTATTTATGAGTACATTGGCAATCTAGGAAATGAGGAGAGATGACGGAGCCGCTGTCCTGGGAAAACGCTGGCCGCCCACCATATTATGGCGCCCTTTGTGTCTGGCCGGCCCTGCATCCATTAACCCTTGACATTTCAGGGTTGCGTCCCTTCCGCCGAGCACAATGAATAAAGAGCCATGAGCATTCTGCGTCCGGGAATGGGGTGGGTGTGACGGAATGCCGCGCTCTCCCCGCTCATTAGAATACACACATTACTGACCGATGCCCCCACAACACTGAGGAAGACAATATCTAGTGGGTGACATTTCCCCCTTTCATTGTTGGACTTCCCAGTTACAATGCCTGGACGTGGACCAGAGCCAAGCCAGCATGAGGTCAGCTTTATTACCATCACTCTAAGCTCCTACAGCGGGGACAATAGGAATAATTGTGGGGATGCAAATCCTGCATAAAAATAGTCAAAATCCTGGGTTTTGGTCCTTGCCTCCGTGTGAAACCCCCCAGGTCACCCTTCCTCGGTCCTACGGCGCATGCGCAGCCCTCTCGTCCAATCATCCAATCATCATGCTCGGATCCGCTCACGTCAGTTCGTATAAGCCTTCATCTAACATGAGCAGATCCGAGCGCGCTGCCAGCCACTTCCCCCGCATCCCCCGCTTCCCTCTAAAAGGGAGCGTGCCCATGCCGCCCATTCACAATTAGAGGGATAGCGTGGATGCGATCGATGCTCGCGCATGCGCCATTTGACTAGGAACGAAGGTGAGTTTATGGACGACCTGGGGGGTTTCACACAGCGGGGCATCCCGATTCTGGCTGCCCCGGGGGAGAGGGAATCAAGCGGCTTGAGAATTTTATAGATTCCCGGGCCGATCACTGTGGGTTTTGGTCCACTTTAAAGTGCACCGAAACCTGGCATTTTGACTATCCTGGGTTTTGGTTCTTGCTCCTGGGGCATCCCAAATCCCACCCCCCCCTCCGGATCCCCAGTAAATCAAACCTTGCTGCTGATCCAACAGTGCATGCACGGGCCCCATTCGGCTCCTTTCAGCTGCTCTTAGCAGGCCAGAGGTCTTGTCCACTAAGGCCCAAATATAGCTGAGTGGGTCGATGGCCACCTCCCCGCTGGCCTCTAGCTGGGGTGTGTGCTTGCGGCAGCCATACACAAATCCCTGGTGTGGGCACTTGCCTGGCTAAAGATATAGTGGATGAGTGTGCTTTTGGCTTTGGGGATAGGTAAGTTGTACTGGGGTCCTGGGGGTACCGCACTGCGGTTATCCCTATCCCTGGGGCAGGCAATTTTGGTCCACTTAAAAAAAAAGCCCGGCCATCTCTCCCTTATCGTTCAATAATGACATTAAAGTGGACCGAATCCACTAAGATCGGAGATCCTATAGATTCCAGGGCCGCTTGATTCCTTCCCCCCAGGTCACCCAGGATAGTCAAAATCCTGGGTTTTGCTCCACTTTAAGTGCGTATCACAATCTTATAATTAAAGCAGACCTTCGAAAATGACTGACAGGCGGTTACAGCCCTACGCATGGGCATCAGGGTGGAGTTGTAAGTTTTGTCCGGAGGTCCACTTTAAACACAGTGTAGTATTAGAAATCCAAGTGAGATGTGGCGTGTCGGGTTACTCACTCTGTCCTCTGGACAATGGGGAATGTCCCGAGACGCACGTAGGAGCTCTGCACGCCGCCATCTTTCTCGCCAAACATGTCTTTCACGTTGAATAATTCCATCAGATCGAAACCTGTCATTGGACAATACAACGTATCACCATGATGAATAAATTATCACATTATAGAGAGACCAGGGGGAGGGGTGGTCCGAGTGGACCAATCACTGCCTAAGGTCTGAAAGACTCCAGGGCCGGATGACTAATTGTCCCAAATCAGGATGCTCCTCCGTGGGAAACCCCTCAATGGATCTAATAACTTACCTTTCAGCAGGTCCTGGCCGCATCCCTGGCATTCTTGCAGCTGCTAGGCTGGGCGCGGGATTGCGCATACTCCGCAGGGAATCCAGGGATGCGGCTGCCCCCCACTTGCTATGACAATTCCCAGTTCTAACCAACACTCGCTGATTGGACAAGAGCACCCCCACCGCATGCACTATGGGTTAACCCGGATCCATTGTTTTAATGGGTGTTGGGACTCAGGGGGCATCTAGATTACTGGAGCCCCCCACACATAGACCCCCACAATCCCTGGCAATCCTTACCTAAAACCTTATCCCCAGATGGAATACGGCCCAGCGATTGTCCACCCCCCTCCCAGGGCCATAAGTAGTGTTGGGTGGTAATTAGCGCTATCTGCCTCTATGTTGTTCTGCCTGATAGTTTCCAATATCTTTATCTTGCTTCTGCATCACCTGAATCCTATTATAGTCTAAGGTGGGGGTTCAAGATGTGCTTCTGGGCAGGGCCGGATTATGAGGGGGGCGCAACGGGGGCCTCCACCACTTGCCCTGCAAAGGGGGCCTCCATCATCCTTTGGGTTATGATCTGGTCCAGGAGGCTTTTCAGTCTTTGGTCTGACGGGCCGCAGGGGGCAGCAACAAAGCTATCGGCGGGAAAAAAAAAAGTTTTTTTGAAACCTGCAGCCAAAGCCACCACAGGGCAGGACAGGGGGGTCTAGAGCAGCAAAGCCGCCGTCAGTAACGCGATGGGTGCAGAGCTGTCACTGCACATAAACCACCAAGCACAGCCGCTGGCAGCTCAATGCAGGGAACCAGCCGGGCGACTACACTACCCCCCACCCAGAATGGCAAAGCAGGAGTTCCCGAGCAGCACGCACCCGCACAAGGGGGGCACAAGGGACTCCATCTGACCTTCCAGTAAGTAGGCGGGTGCCAGACAACCACCAATCAGTTACTTGGCTGAACTATTATTTTATACTGTATCTGGGGCCTCCACCACACTTAATCCGGCCCTGGGGATACCCCATAAAATGTGCTGTCTAGTGATATGTGTTTTTTAATTGTATGTCATCATGTGATTTTTAATGGGTATTACTAAATAAATAATATATGAATTCTTGATATATTGTTGAATGCATTTATTACCGTGGAGGGGGTGCTGTGATTTGGTGCTATTTGGGTGATTGCTGGACTCACCGCTAAATAACATACGATTGATTGTAGGGAATAATAGTTTCCAATCACAAGCACGGCTGCTGGTATTATAGAATATTGATCTTTATTTATTTTTCTGTATTGAGTGTGTGATACGGAATTTAGATTTTAAAGTGGACCAACACCCAATCTTTAAGATTCCCGGGCCGAGCACATCCCTCACTGCGGGACATCCGAGATCGGGATGTCCCGCGAGGGTTAAACCCCCCCAAAACCCAAAAAAAACCTTACCGTCCGCCGCCTCCTCCCGCGCGCCCCTCTAGACATGCGTGCACCCGCGTCGGCCGTTTGTGAATGGCCGGCGCGGGCGCGCGCCCTATAAGAGTGACGTGTGGGAGGCGGCGGCGGACGCGCTGTCTTGTCGGTCGCTGTCACCCGCTTGTCCGTCGGCAGGGATTGGACGGCGCGGTCACGTGGGAGCGTGGTGAGGTGAGTTTTTGGGGCTTTCTGGGGGGTTTCACACAGCGGGGCACCCCCAATCGGGGTGCCCCCCGAAGTGGACCAAAACCCAGGATAGTCAAAATCCTGGGTGTTGGTCCACTTTAAGCTTTATTGTTTAATGGAGAGAATGCGCTGCCACGTCCACCGCATCACCCAGCGGCGTACGCTTTCCCGTCCAAGCCTATGTGAATGGCTGGAGCAGGAGCACGCACAAGCTGCCGGGCATGCTGGGGATGTCAGAGGCTCTGATTGGACGAGATTACACACATGCACCGCTGGACCGGGGAAAGTGAAAATCACAGGTTGTTGTTCCACTTTAAAAATTGGTTATTTGAGGCATTGTTAATTTTCATTCTATTAAAGCGGTCCTTCACCCTGGATAGGATCCGATCTTATATGTTTCCCACACCCTGTACATACAGATTGCCCACATTAATCCAGACCTTCACCCTGAATAAGAGCCTATCTTATATGTTTCCCACACCCTGTACATACAGATTGCCCACATTAATCCGGACCTTCACCCTGAATAAGAGCCAATCTTATATGTTTCCCACACCCTGTACATACAGATTGCCCACATTAATCCGGACCTTCACCCTGAATAAGAGCCTATCTTATATGTTTCCCACACCCTGTACATACAGATTGCCCACATTAATCCGGACCCTCACCCTCAATAAGACTCTATCTTATATGTTTCCCACAGCCTGTACATACAGATTGCTCACATTAATCCGGACCTTCACCCTGAATAAGAGCCTATGTTATATGTTTCCCACACCCTGTCCATACAGATTGCCCACATTAATCCGGACCTTCACCCTGAATAAGAGCCTATCTTATATGTTTCCCACACCCTGTACATACAGATTGCCCACATTAAAAATCATCCTACCTGCATCTACTGCATGTTATGAGCCTTTAAACATCCAAGATGGCGGCTCATGGAGCATCAGGCAGCCTGCAAAAAGGAAGTACCTTCTGACTGTGCTTCTCTGCATTCTGGGACAGCTGACCTTTTCCTGACCCCGGCTCTGCTCAGTCTGAGCAAAGCACAGCTATAACCCGCCCTCCTGTACTTTATCGCACTCTCTTCTCCTCAGTATGTGATGCTTCTGAGTCAGGATGGCGGCGCCCGTATCCTAAATTCCTGAACAGAGTTGCAGCCCAGCGGGGGAAAGAATAATAAGTGACCAAAAAATGTAAAATATATTAGTTTTAAATGCTGGGGAATCATTTTCACAGGGTTTGAGCTTTTCAATAAATCATGGTGAAGGTCCAGATTAATGTTGGCAATCTGTATGTACAGGGTGTGGGAAACATATAAGATAGGCTCTTATTCAGGGTGAAGGTCCGGATTAATGTTGGCAATCTGTATGTACAGGGTGTGGGAAACATACAAGATAGGCTCTTATTCAGGATGAAGGTCCAGATTAATGTGAGCAATCTGTTTGTACAGGGTGTGGGAAACATATAAGATAGGCTCTTATTCAGGGTGAAGGTCCGGATTAATGTGAGCAATCTGTATGTACAGGGCGGAGGAAACATATAAGATAGGCTTCTATTCAGGGTGAAGGTCCAGATTAATGTGGGCAATCTGTATGTACTGGGGGGGCATACAAGATAGGCTCTTATTCAGGGTGAAGGTCCGGATTAATGTGAGCAATCTGTATGTACAGGGGGGGCATACAAGATAGGCTCTTATTCAGGGTGAAGGTCCGGATTAATGTGAGCAATCTGTATGTACAGGGTGTGGGAAACATACAAGATAGGCTCTAATTCAGGGTGAAGGTCCGCTTTAAGATCCCTGCTGTTTGAAACCCCCCAGAACGCCCATACAAACTCACCTTTCTCTAATCCTATGACACATGTGCTCTTGTCCAATCAGAGCAGTTTGTCATGCCTATGTAATGCTCGGCAGGCGACTCAGTTTACATGTAGAGCTTCAGCGATTGGGAGCGCAGCAGCCGCATCCAGAGCAGCTCACAGCCTGGATATGTGGAAATGCGCTCACATGATGCGCTCTACATCGCAGAGGGTGCCAGGAAGCAGGTGAGTCCTGGGGGGTTTCACACAGCGGGTCATCCTGAATCGGGGAAAGCCAGCAGCCAGCCCTGGAATCTTTAAGATTCCATAGCCGACCACAGAGGCTTTTGTTCCACTTTAAAGGCATTAATGGGATTCAGATTGGGGGTAATGTAGTACCAAATTATTGCAAAAACAGGTATGCTATGAATCCCTGGCACCCGATGCTTGGGTGAGGTCAGGACAGGGTGCTGGTAGTATCAGAGCCTTGTCCTGTCACCGTGTTACTGGCTGCTGATCCCTCCTGCACAGCCATCAGTTGGGTGATATTTATTAGACTGTAGGGAGCTGCCGTTGCCTAGTATCCAACTCATGGATGTTGAGGTGGGGAAGTTCCCTGATTGCGGTGCTTAGGATGGCTGTTGAGGTCCCCTTTAATATAGTTTAACATACCTGGAATTTCATCTCTTTCGCCATTCTTGTGTTTGAAGCGGTCGCCCTCCACCTTCACATTTGGACACAGGACATCTAGAAAGCAGAGCAGATAAAGGGGGCGTCAGGTTACTGAAGACATTACAATTAATAATACTATAATAATAATAATAACCATAATACATATATAATGATATATCTTTATAAATATACAGTAAATTACATTGTTGGCGGGTGACATCATTCATCATGTACAACCGGTGGGTGAAATCATTTATCATGTACCATCAATGGATGACATCATTCACTATTGCTAGGTGACATCATTCTTCATATACCATCACTAGGTGACATCATTTATCAATTACCATTGCTGGGTGACATCATTCATCATTTACCATCACTGTGTGAGAACATTCATCTACATCTACCATCACTGGCTACTTAATTCATCGTTTTCCATCACCGAGTGACATGATTCAACAATTACCATCTCTCTGTGACATCATTCATCATTTACCATCACTAGACGACATCATTCATCAATTACCATTGCTGGGTGACATCATTCATCATTCACCATTGCTAGGTGACATCATTCATCATTCACCATTGCTAGGTGACATCATTCATCATTCACCATTGCTAGGTGACATCATTCATCATTCACCATTGCTAGGTGACATCATTCATCATTTACCATTGCTAGGTGACATCATTCATCATGTACCATCACTAGGTGACATCATTCATCATTCACCATTGCTAGGTGACATCATTCATCATTTACCATTGCTAGGTGACATCATTCATCATCACTAGGTGACATCATTCATCATGTACCATCGCTGGGTGACATCATTCATCATTTACCATTGATGGGTGACATCATTCATCATTTACCATCACTGTGTGAGAACATTCATCTACATCTACCATCACTGGGTTACTTCATTCATCGTTTTCCATCACCGTGTGACATCATTCAACAATTACCATCTCTCTGTGACATAATTTATCAATTACCATCTCTCTGTGACATCATTCATCAATTATCATCTCTCTGTGACATCATTCATCATTTACCATCACTAGACGACATCATTCATCAATTACCATTGCTGGGTGACATCATTCATCATGTACCATTGCTGGGTGACATCATTCATCATTTACCATCACTAGGTGACATCATTCATCAGTCACCGTTGCTAGGTGACATCGTTCATCATTTACCATTGCTGGGTGACATCATTCATCATTTAATATCACTAGACGACATCATTCATCATGTACCATCGCTGGGTGACATCATTCATTGTATTCTATTGCTGGTTATCATGGCTATGATCAGGGGCGGACTGGGGCTAAAAAACGGCACAGGACTTTTTGGGGCACACCGGCCCTGCTGCACTGTTCTTAATGTCACTATATACACACACCTTATTTTTGTTCCATAAGATGCACCCAGGGTTTAAAGGACTAAAATAAGAAAGAAAATATTCTGAACCAAATGGTGTGCTTAATCCCCCATTCAGTGCGCAGAATCACCCCATTACAATAAAGGCAGTGGGGGCATCCCTCAGTACAGCCAGTGGGGGCATCCCTCAGTACAGCCACTGGGGGCATCCCTCAGTACAGCCAGTTGGGGCATCCCTCAGTACAGCCACTGGGGGCATCCCTCAGTATAGCCAGTGGGGGCATCCCTCAGTACAGCCACTGGGGGCATCCCTCAGTACAGCCAGTGGGGGCATCCCTCAGTACAGCCAGTGGGGGCATCCCTCAGTACAGCCACTGGGGGCATCCCTCAGTACAGCCAGTGGGGGCATCCCTCAGTACAGCCACTGGGGGCATCCCTCAGTATAGCCAGTGGGGGCATCCCTCAGTACAGCCACTGGGGGCATCCCTCAGTACAGCCAGTGGGGGCATCCCTCAGTACAGCCACTGGGGGCATCCCTCAGTACAGCCAGTGGGGGCATCCCTCAGTACAGCCAGTGGGGGCATCCCTCAGTACAGCCAGTGGGGGCATCCCTCAGTACAGCCAGTGGGGGCATCCCTCAGTACAGCCAGTGGGGGCATCCCTCAGTACCCTTCCTGGCACCGGCCTACCGGGATTTTGCCCGATATGCCCTATGACCAGCCCGCCCCTGGCTGTGATGTCACTCATCTTTTCCTATTGCTGGGTAAATCCCATTTTGCTCAGGAAAAGATGCAGCAGAGGCCCCCCATAGCTTGTAGGAGAGATGGCAGAGGCTGTGGCAGGAGCATGCATGAGGCTGGGGATATGGGGGGGGTGAACCCCTACCTTGTACATCCAAATCAGGATGCATGGCTGTGTGACCCCCCCACACAGTGAAGCATCCAGGGCCGGCCAGCCAGGAGGTTTGGTCCACTTTAATGCCCTGACATGACTAATTTAATCCTTATTTTCAGTAAAGATTTAAAAATGAAATAGTAGCCACTGTGGCCGGCCCCATGGGCATCCCGAATCAGGATGCACAGCTGAGTAATCCCCCCACACACAGTGGGGCATCCAGGGCTGGCCATCCAGGGGTTTGGTCTACTTTAATGCTTCGACATGACTAATTTAATGACACGACTATCCTAAAATGAAACAGTCACCACTGTGGCCGGCCCCGCAGGCATTCAGAATGGGGAAGCACGCCTGTGTAAACCCCACCCACCACACAGTGGGGCATCCAGGGCTGGTCAGCCATAGGTTTGGTCCACTTTTAATGCCTTGACATGACTAATTTAATGACACGACTATTCTTACTTTCAGTAAAGATTTTAAAAAATGTGCCCTGGAGGCATCCCTGATCAGGATGCACGGCTGTGTGAACCCCCCACACACAGTGGAGCCTCCAGGGCCGGCCAGCCAGGGGTTTGGTCCACTTTAATGCCTTGAAATGACTGATTTAATGACATTACTATCCATATGTCCAGTAAAGATTAAAAAAATTAAACAACAGCCACTGTGTCCGGCCCTGGAGGCATCCCGGATAAGGTGCGTGGGTAATATTCCGCAGGTCAGTCCGGGGTTGTGCTGGAAACTTGGCTTCCTCCTCCTCTATCTATTGGATGCTGAGGGTAAATTTGATTCCCTCCAATGAGAACAAAGAGTCGGGATGGGGGGGGGGGGGGGGTATCCCGTTCCTCTTCCTCCTTTGTCTGCGTCTCATTCCAATAGTCGCTTTGTTCTCGGGGGGAATTGGTGGCGGCCGTGTCCCGACTCTGGACGGCGCTGAGCCCGCGCGCGGCTCCACATTCTATAATAAGGGGCTGAATGGAATGGCTATGGAAACAGAACATGTTACAGTATCATACCTTCCAACTTTCCAGGGTAGGAAAGAGGGACAATTGTTAAATCAGGCCACGCCCCCTCATTGAGGGATGAATGAAGCCACGCCCCCTCATTGATGGGGATATAGATAGGATAGGAGATAGGATGTAACAGTTACAACAATAGAAACATATTGAATAGGCAAATGATTCATTTATTGCTGCAGATCTGCATGTTACATCTCAGAGAGGGACAAAGGAGACCAACGAGGGACAGGAGGACATGGACTCATAAGAGGGACAGTCCCTCCAAATCAGGGACACTTGGGAGGTATGCAGCAGGTACAAACTATTTTGATCTGATTAACATGTGTGAAACCTCACAGCACCAATGGTTCTCTTCTATAGCGCCACACTCATTGGCTCTCGTCCAATTAGCATTGAGCGTGGTGCATATTTCTGATTCATATTTTTTACTTTCTTTCTTTCTTTAGTTCTTTCTTTCTTCTCTTTCTTTCTTTCCATTCTTTCTCCCCCTTTCTTTCTATCTATTCTTTCCCTTTCTTTCTTTTCTTTCTCTTTCTTTCTTTCCATTCTTTCTCTCCCCTTTCTTTCTTTCTTTCTTTTCTTTCCATTTCTTTCTTTCTTTCTTTCTTTCTTTCTTTCCCTTTTTTCCTTTCTTTCCATTCTTTTCCCCCTCTCATTCTTTCTTTCTGTCTTTTTTCTTTCATTATGTCATTCTTTCTCTCCCCCCACTGTGTTAAACCCTCCAGGTCAGCCGAAAACTCACCTACCAACTTTTCAGGGTGGGAAAGAGGGACAATTGTTAAATTAGGCCACGCCCCCTCATTGAGGGATGGATGAAGCCACGCCCTCCTCATTGAGGGATGGATGAAGCCACGCCCCCTCATTGAGGGATGGATAGGAGATAGGATGTAACAGTTACAACAATAGAAACGCTTTGAATAGGCAGATGAATCATTTATTGATGCAGATCTGAATGTTACACCTCAAAGAGGGACACATGAGAACAACGAGGGATGGAGGGACATGGACTCAAAAGAGGGACAGTCCCTCCAAATCAGGGACACTTGAGAGGTATGCATCAGGTACTGCATTTGATTAATAGGGGCAATGCTGATTTGGGATGCCCCCTGTTTGTGAAACTTCGCAACACCACCGGTTTTCTTCTATCCCTCCACACTCATCGGCTCTTGTCCAATCAGCATTGAGCGTGGCGCATATTAATGAGTGCCGGCCACTCCCATTCGGCAGCTGTCCATGCATATATGCTGCATGCAATGATTAAAGCACTGCTGAGGATGCCAGCGCATGCACCACTGCATGGAACATATATGAGTATATGGAGGATGCTAGGGGGTTCCCCCATCAGGAGGTCCCATATCGGGGATGCCCCAAGGGAGTGTGTTTAGGATAATATAGGAGCATCCCAAATCGGGGCTATAGGTGGACCCACTGTCATTTTAATGTGAACCATAACCCGCTGACTCTAGCCCTGGAGTTTAAAGGTTATGTTCCACATGAAAATGACCTAAAAATAATATAAATAATGAATTATTAGTCATTATAACTATAATTAGTTATAATAATATAATGCACAATAATAACCCTTATTGTGGACCATAAACGGGCACAACAACCTTCATATAATCAAAAAGGTTCCTTTATTTTAATATGTTACAACAAGCCAAACCAAAGAATCTAAAACCATATAGACACCGACTCATTTATAACCAATTGTCTGCCCTGAGCTATAAATAACATCAATATTATACAATAAAGGGTTAAAGTGGACCAACACCCAGGATTTTGACTATCCTGGGTTCTGGTCCACTTCCGCCACTTCTGCCACGCTGTGTAAAACCCCCCAGAAAGCCCCCAAAACTCACCTCTCCTCGCTCCCACGTGACCGCCGCAGCCAATCCCCGCCCCCTCCCGGGGGGTTCTTATCTGAGTTTCTTGTGTGTGCATCCGTTTCCTGTCCCCCCGTCAGCGGGAACTCTGGTACCAATAGTGAAAATCCCAGGTTTTGGTCCACATTAACAGATGCCCATACCTCCCAAGTGTCCCTGATTTAGAGGGACTGTCCCTCTTTTGAGTCAGTGTCCCCCCTGTCCCTCGTTGTTCTCATTTGTCCCTCTTTGAGGTGTAACACGCAGATCTGCATCAATAAATGATTCATTTGCCTATTCAAAGTGTTTCTATTGCTGTAACTGTTACTCCCTATCTCCTATCCATCCATCAATGAGGGGGCGTGGCCTAATTTAACAATTGTCCCTGAAAAGTTGGGAGGTATGGATTTAGGTCTGCTTTAGCTGTCTAATAGGTCCCCTCCAGGAATAGCGGGGCATGTGGCTAGGAGGAGGGATCACCTGTGGGGGGGGGGGGGGGTCTGGGGGCTATTCCGGGTCTGTCTGGGAGGGGAGCAGCTGGAGAAACAAGAGGCGGCCGGGCTGCAGCTCCATTTAGAATGGAGTATAAATACGCCCATTAGCGGGAATTCGCCTTTCGGGGATATTTAGAAAGCAGCTGCTGTCCCAGTTTTTTTTTAATGGCGACGCATCTGTTTGCGCCATTAGCACCTGAGCGATGGCGGCCACCAGCTGTGCTCCCCTGACCCCCTCCAATCAGGTGCTCTCCCATTGTCCCTGCAGAGCAATGAGGTCCAACATGTCTGCGTGCCTTCCCCTTTAAATACCCAGATCCCCCCACCTAATCACTGGGAGATTAGTAAGCACACCTTCCAACTGTTCAGGGTGGGAAAGAGGGATAATTGTTAAATTAGGCCACGCCCCCTCAGTGAGGGATGAATCGGAGATAGGATGTAACAGATATAACAATAGAAACACTTTGAATGGGAAACATTTATTGCTGCAGATCTGCATGTTACACCTCAAAGAGGGACAATATGTAAATGAAGCCACGCCCCCTCATTGAGGGATGGATAGGTGACACATTGTAAAAGTTACAATAGAAACACTGACAGGCTGATTCATTAATAACGCCAGGTAGCGTCAGATGAGCGTCTGTAGTGCGGATTTCAGGGCGCCTGCTAGTAATCACTGTGCTCGGCCATAGTTCGCTGTTTCAGAGCGCCTCAGTCGCTGATGAATATGATATGTTAGTCGCCATACTACGCTGTATGTGAGCGCACTGTAACGCCAGCTCAATGCGACTGACTCACACTACATTCATCAAAAAAACAGCCACAAACAGCGCCGGCGCTCAAAATCATGTAGTTGTAGCCCATAGCGCCAGAGGCTGTGTGATTAAAGTCTGTTTTTGAACATGTATCCACTAGTAACAAAGCAAAAACATATGGAATGACATTGTTATTACATTGTAACACTTTAATACCAGATATGTCAGGACAAATCTGCATAAAAATATTATTATTCAAAAAAGTTTTCAAAAATGTCATTTTCTAGGCCAGGAGACATGTCAGAAAGAATTGAGTTTAAAAAAAAAAAAGGTTTAAGGATCGTCCATAGAAATGTATGGGAGAGCGCCAGGTAGCGACAGGTAATACGTGGCGCTCTGCAAGGATGAATGCCGGCGCTGTACGCTGAGCCTGGGATAATGATGAATCGGACGCTACATGGTGCTGTTCCAGTCGCTCAACAGATTCGGCTTCATAAATGTGTAATTGCTGCCGTGTCCGGCGTTCACCTGCCGCTGTACAGGCGCTACCTGGCGCTATCCCTTCATGAATAAGGCCCAAAATCTATACTGGATCTATGCGGTGCGCCACCTTAAAGGGGGACTCCAGGATGTTTACAGCAAAGGAGTGTCAAGGGGTAAGTAGACACTGCTGAATGGGGGTACGGAGGCTCCCCCCCCCCCCCAGGCCGGGGTTCTCCTTTAAAGTGGACCAACACCCAGGCTGATCGATCTATAAGATTCCCGGGCCGATCAGATCCCTCCCCATGGGGCATCCGAAATCGGGATGCCCCGCTGTGTGAAACCCCCCAGGACGGGGCGTCCACCTTACCTTCTCCCTGTTCCAACGGCGCATGCGCGGGCCGCATCTTGCGCTTCTCTCTAGCAGGGCGCGCCGCTTGTGAATGGCTGGCGCGGACGCACTCCCTGTTAGAGGGAAGCGCGAGATTCGGCCGCCAGCGCGCTCAGAGCCGCTGTGGTTGTCCGTCCCTTGTACGTGCATACCACAGCGGCTCTGAGCACTCTGATTGGACGAGGCCCGCGCATGCGCCGTAGGAGCGGGGTGAGGTGAGTTTTTTTCTGCCATTCTGGGGGGTTTCATGCAGCGGGGAAGTGGACCAAAACCCAGGATAGTGGGTGTTGGTCCACTTTAAGACGGGACGCAGTATGATCCCTGTGAAACGTCCCTGGGTTATTCCGGTGAATGTTCCGGCATGTCGGGCGCGCCGCGTATCCGTGAAATCCGGAGATGAAGCTCGCCGTCACGCCTATCAGCAGACAAGGGCGCGCTGTGCCCAGGAATGTGCCCTAATGTCACCCCGAGGAGATCCCATCCCTGCCCCCCCCCATCCTGCCCCCCCCCCCCAGATACTGCACAGGGATCATCCAAACTGATGGATTTATTGGGATGTCCCTCTTTGTATTGCACTGCAGTAACAACCAACCTTTACTAGCGACCCCGCATCACATGCGCCAATCAGCGGCTCACACTACATTTGTCTGTACGTGGGGGCTGATTCATTACTAACGCCAGGTATCAGCAGATGAGAGTCTGTATAGCGGCTCTTAGAGCGACCACTAGTAGACGCTGTAAGCGGGTATCGGGCGCTGTACCAGAGCACCTCAGTCGCTGTAGTAACCTGGCCTGGCATTGATGAATGTGATGTATGTTGGGCGCTCTAACGCCAGTACAGCGCTGCAGGGAGCGAAAGGTAGTGAGCGAAAGGTTAATGAGAGGTAGCGACAGGTAGCGACTGGTGAGCGCCGGACATGGCACGCAATTACACATTTATCAAGCAGAATCTGTTTAGCGACTGGGATAGCGCCATGTAGCGTCTGATTCATCATTTTCACAGCCTCAGCGAATAGCGCTGGCGTTCAGCCTTGCACAGCGCCAGGTATGACCTCTCGCTACCTGTCGCTCTTCCATACATTTCAATGGACGATCCTTTTCTTCTCTTTAAACCTGGTATTTGTTTTTTTCAAAAAAAATCACAAATAATTCTGTGACCTCTTCTGACATTGAATAAGCAGTTTTTTAACAAATTTTTCATTTTTCATATATTTCCTCAGAAATGACATTACAGCTCTGCCATTAAAGTGTTCATGTTACAATGTTGTTACAATGTAATTCCATATGTTTTCGCTTTGTTACTAGTGGATAGATGCTGAAAAACAGACTTTAATCACACCGCCTCCTGCGCTCTGGGCTTCAGAGAAGCATTTTTCAGCGCCAGAGATTTGTGAGGCTGTTTTTTTGCTGAATATGGTGTGAGTCGGTCACTATGAGCAGTCGCTAACATGTGCTCTCATACAGCGCTGTACTGGTCAAATAGCGACTCCTCACAATGTATTCAACATTACTGAACAGCGACTGAGTCGCTATAAAGTAGCGACTCGCGGCCGAGCACTGCGACTACTAGCGGGCGCTCTGAAAATGCCGCTACAGACGCTCATCTGTCGCTACCTGGCGTTAGTGATGAATCAGCCTGCCTGAGGGCCCATATAAAGCTGGAGCCGGCCCTGTGCTGATCAAATACAATGGAAGGATCGGTCCAGAGAGAAATCAGGAGCCTGTGATCTCTCCTCCGCAGACATTTCCGGCTCCATCCCGGAGGAGGAAGATTAACCGGCAATTGTCTCCCGGCCGCAGCAGCAGGGGCTGAATCAGCTAAGTACAGGCTGCTGCGCCTTGCTTTCTTATTTTAGCCGAGCGCTCAGCATCTGGAAACGCTTTGTGATCACTTCACTGAAACTTCACCAAGGCTTTACATCGAATGGAAAGATTCGGGTGTCTGTGATCCGATCGAGGAGACCAACAGGCTGATTCATCACTAACGCCAGGTAGCGACAGATGAGCGTCTGTAGCAGGCATTTTCAGAGCGCCCACTAGTAGTCGCAGTGCTCGGCCGTGGGTCGCTACTTCATAGTCGCTGTTCAGTAATGTTGAATACATTGTGAGGAGTCGCTATTTGACCAGTACAGCGCTGTATGGGAGCGCATGTCAGCGACTGCTCATAGCGACCGACTCACACCATATTCAGCAAAAAAACAGCCTCACAAATCTCTGGCGCTGAAAAATAGTTGTTTGAAGCCCAGAGCGCAGGAGGCGGTGTGATTAAAGTCTGTTTTCCAGCATCTATCCACCAGTAACAAAGCGAAAACATATGGAATTACATTGTAACAACATTGTAACATGAACACTTTAATGGCAGACCTGTAATGTCATTTCTGAGGAAATATATAAAACATGAAAAAATTATGAAAAAAATGCTTATTCAATGTCAGGAGAGGTCACAGAATTATTTGTGATTTTTTGGAAAAACAAAAAACAAAAACCTGTTTAAAGAGAAGAAAAGGATCGTCCATTGAAATGTATGGGAGAGCGACAGGTAGCGAGAGGTCATACCTGGCGCTGTGCAAGGCTGAACGCTGGCACTGTTCGCTGAGGCTGTGAAATTGATGAATCAGACGCTACATGGCGCTATCCCAGTCGCTAAACAGATTCTGCTTGATAAATGTGTAATTGCGTGCTGTGTCCGGCGTTCACCAGTCGCTACCTCTCATTAACCAGCCACTACCTGACGCTATCCCTTCTGCTCTGTTACAGCGCCCAATACCCGCTTACTAGCGGTCGCTCTAAGCACTGCTATACAGACGCTAATCTGCCTATACCTGGCGTTAGTAATGAATCAGCCTCTATGATTTAAGCAAAACAAAAATCAATTGCCAAACACGCTGTTTATAGACAACTAATGAACACCATTGAAATGTATTGGGCAGCGACACTGAGCGAAAGGTAATACCTGGCGCTCCTGAGCCTAGAACGCCGGCGCTATACACTGAGCCGCCTGTAATAATACATGTGACGCTACATGGCGCTATACACTGAGCCGCCTGTAATAATACATGTGACACTACATGGCGCTATACACTGAGCCGCCTGTAATAACACATGTGACGCTACATGGCGCTATACACTGAGCCGCCTGTAATAATACATGTGACGCTACATGGCGCTATATACTGAGCCGCCTGTAATAATACATGTGACACTACATGGTGCTATACACTGAGCCGCCTGTAATAACACATGTGACGCTACATGGCGCTATACGCTGAGCCGCCTGTAATAATACATGTGACGCTACATGGCGCTATACACTGAGCCGCCTGTAATAATACATGTGACACTACATGGCGCTATACACTGAGCCGCCTGTAATAATACATGTGACGCTACATGGCGCTATACACTGAGCCGCCTGTAATAATACATGTGACACTACATGGCGCTATACACTGAGCCGCCTGTAATAATACATGTGACACTACATGGCGCTATACACTGAGCCGCCTGTAATAATACATGTGACGCTACATGGTGCTATACACTGAGCTGCCTGTAATAATACATGTGACGCTACATGGCGCTATACACTGAGCTGCCTGTAATAATACATGTGACGCTACATGGCGCTATACACTGAGCTGCCTGTAATAATACATGTGACGCTACATGGCGCTATACACTGAGCCGCCTGTAATAATACATGTGACGCTACATGGCGCTGTTAGAGTTGCTCACCAGATTCACTTTCTTAAATGTGGTTTTGTGTACAGCGCCCGACGTTCACCAGACGCTGCCTGCCGCTACAAGGCGCTACCTGACGCTATCCCTTCTTAAATAACCCCTCATAGTGGCGCTCACTGGTGCTGGGATAATCAGCCGCCAGGTCCAACAGGCTCTGCAATAGGCCAGCTAAAACCTCAGAGCTAACAGGCTGATTCATTACTAGCGCCAGGTATCGGCAGACCAGCGTCTGTATAGCGGCGCTTAGAGCGAGTAGACGCTGTGATCGGCTATCGGCGACGTTAAAGAGCGCCTCAGTCCCTGTAGTAACTTGGCCACCATTGATGAATGAGATGTATCCGCCATTGATGAATGAGATGTATGTTGGGTGTTCTAACACCAGTACAGCGCTGCAGGGAGCAAAAGGTAGCGCCAGCTCAGTGCGACTAACTCTCAGCGCTCCACACCATAAAAAATCCACACTCACACAGCACCGGCGCACAAAATTGTGTGGCTGTAGCACAGAGCGCCAGACGCTGTGCGATTAAAGTCTGTTTTTGAACACATATCCACCAGTAACAAAGGGAAAACACATGGAATGACATTGTTGTAACATTGTGACATTAATACTTTAGTGCCAGACCTGTAATGACAATTCTGCATAAATATATAAAAAAATCAAAAAAGTTTTCAAAAATGACTTTTAATAGGCCAATGATTTCATCACACAATGATTTCATTAAAAAAAAAAAAATAAAAAAAATAAAAAAAAAAAATCCTGTTTAAAGAGAAAAAAGTAACGTCCATTGAAATGTGACAAGTAGCGACAGATTATACCACGCGCTCTGGAAGCCAGCCGTATACGCTGAGCCGTCTGTGATGATGAATCAAACGCTACGTGGCGCTGTTAGAGGCGCTAACCAGATTCGCTTTGATAAATGTGGTTTTGCGTACAGCATCCGGCGTTCATTGTTCGCTACTTGTCGCTGCGAGGCGCTACCTGCAACCCCTAAGGGCCTTATTCATGAAGGGATAGCGCCAGGTAGCGGCAGGTGAACGCCGGACACGGCAGAAATTACACATTTATGAAGTCGAATCTGGTGAGCGTCTGGAACGCCGCCATGTAGCGTCCGATTCATCATTATCCCAGGCTCAGCGTACAGCGCCGGCGTTCAGCCTTGCAGAGCGCCACGTCTTACCTGTCGCTACCTGGCGCTCTCCCTTACATTTCTATGGACGATCCTTAAATCTTTTTTTTTTTAAACTCAAATATTTCTGACATGTTTCCTGGTCTAGAAAATGACATTTTTTAAAACTTTTTTTATTAATAATATATTTATGCAGAATTGTCCTTACATGTCTGGTATTAAAGTCTTCATGTTACAATGTTATAACAATGCCATTCCATGTGTTTTCGCTTTGTTACTTGTGGATACATGTTCAAAAACAGACTTTAATCACACAGCCTCTGGCGCTCTGGGCTACAATTACATGATTTTGAGCGCCGGCGATGTTTGCGGCTGTTTTTTTGATGAATGTGGTTTGAGTCGGTCACACTGAGCCGGCGCTACCATTCGCTCAGCGTAGTACTGCGACTCACACATCATATTCATCAATGTCGCTCTGAAGCAAAGAACCATGGCCGAGCACAGCAACTACTAGCGGTCGCTATGAAATCCACGCTACAGACGCTCATCTGTCGCTACCTGGCGCTAGTAATGAATCAGCCTGTAAATCAGATGCAGTTTCAGTTGTCTGGATGGATTTCGGGGTCAGGTCGGGGTCAGGTCGGGGCCAGGTCGGGGTCAGGTCGGGGTCAGGGGGGGGAAGTTCCTTATCTGGTCAGAAGAATGATCTTATATCAGTGGCAGGACAATGGCGGCAGTTGCCGGGGGGGGGGGGGGGGGGGGGGCCTCCCCTGCGCAGGTCAGGAGGTGAGACACGATTCAGCTGCAGAACATTGCGCATTGCGCTGCCAGAGACGTGTAACACGAGAGCTGTAATTTCACATAAAAATAACCCCGACCGCACCGCGCCGCCTCGCCACAGGGCGCTGCTCACCCGCCGCGTCCACCGCCAAACGCAACACAATGAAGAAATGTATCTCCTGCCAGTGCTGTGCTTAAAGTGGACCAAAACCCAGAATTTCGACTATCATGTTAAAAGGCGCACATGATGAATAAGGCCCCCGAAATTGCACGCTGAGTGCTGCTGAGGCAAAAAGGTGGAGCTGCGTGGCGGCTTCATAAATAAGGCGCTATATGGTGATAGTGATAAATAAGACGCAGGCTGGTGGCTGCATCAGCCCGGTTGGTTCACTGTTTGTTAAATTGCACACGTGGAGGCTGATTCATTACTAGCGCCAGAGCGTCTGTATAGCGACCGCTAGTACACGCTGTAAGCGGGTATCGTGCGCTGTAACCTCGCTCTAGTAACCTGCCCGGCATTGATAAATGTGATGTGTGTTGGGCGCTGTAACAACAGTACAGCGCTGCAGCGAGCAAGAGGAAGCGCTAGGTCAGTGCGTCCGGACACTCGGCGTTCCACACACAGCGTCGGCGCTCTAAAGCTGGGTGCTGTAGCATAGAGCGGCAGACGCTGTGTGATTAAAGTCTGTTTTTGAACACATATCCACCTGTGACAAAGCGAAAACACATGGAATGACATTGTTATAACACTGTGACAATAACACTTTTTCAAGGGATACCGCCAGGTAGCGCCTTGTAAGCGTCAGGTAGTGAATGGTGAGCGCCGGGTGCTGTACGCAATGTCACATTTATCAAAGCGATTCCGGTGAGCGACTCTAACAGCGCCATGTAGCGTCCGATTCATCAACACAGACGGCTCAGCGTATTGCGCCGGAACTCTACCTGTTACCTGTCGCTACCTGTCGCTCTCCCATACATTTCAATGGACAGTGGTGTGCTTAAAGTGGACCTACACCCAGAATTTTGACTATCCTGGGTTTTGGTCTTTGCCCCTGGGGCACCCCAATCGTGTGAAACCCCCCCCCCCCCCAGGTCGCCCGAAGAAACTCCTGGTCCTACAGAGCATGTGCAGACGCTCGTCCAATCAGCACGCTCAGATACGCTCCCACCCCTTCGTCTATGGAGAATGGATCCGAGCGTGCTGGCGGCCACTCACAAATGCCTGCTGCATAGATTCCCGGGCCGATCACCCCTGGGTGTTGGTCCACTTTAATGCGGACCTTCACCCTAAATAAGAGTCTATCTTATATGTTTCCCACACCCTGTACATATAGATTGCCCACATTAATCCGAACCTTCACCCTGAATAAGAGCCTATCTTATATGTTTCCCACACCCTGTACATATAGATTGCCCACATTAATCCGAACCTTCACCCTGAATAAGAGCCTATCTTATATGTTTCCCCCCTGTACATACAGATTGCCCACATTAATCCAGAACCTTCACCATGAATAAGATCCTTTCTTGTATGTTTCCCCCAATGTACATACAGATTGCCCACATTAATCCGGACCTTCACCCTAAATAAGAGTCTATCTTATATGTTTCCCCCACCCTGTACATACAGATTGCCCACATTAATCCGGACCTTCACCCTAAATAAGAGCCTATCTTATATGTTTCCCACACCCTGTACATACAGATTGCCCACATTTAAAATCATCCTACCTGCACCTACTGCATGTTATGAGCCTTTAAACATCCAAAATGGCGGCACATGGAGCATCAGGCAGCCTGCAAACAGGAAGTGTCTACTGAAGCGGCAGGCAGCGTCTGGTGAACGCCGGGCGCTGTACGCAAAACCACATTTATGCAGGCTATTCTGGTGAGCGCCTCTAACAGCGCCATGTAGATTCACAGGTGGCTCAGTGTATAGCGCCGGCGCTCTAGCTTCCAGAGCCAGGAATTACCTTTCGCTCAGTGTCGCTCTCCCATACATTTCAATGGCCGTTCATTTGCTTGTGTATAAACAGCGCGTTTGACATTTATTTATTTTTGCTCCAATCATTGTGTGACGTCTCCTGGCTGCAAACAAACACTTATAGAAACTTTTTGGGACTTTTTATATTTTTATGCAGAATTGTCATTACAGGTCTGGCACTAAAGTATTATTGTCACAGTGTTACAACAATGTCATTCCATGGACTTAATTCAATAAAGGTAGAAAAAAATTCTCATGGTAGTAAAAGATTCAATTCATGAGAAAAAAGCTGGGGAGGCCGATTCAGTAATAGCGCCAGGTAGTGACAGATGAGCGCCTGAAGTATGGCGCTATGAGCGCCGCGAGCGTACGCCGCGGTCGGCTGCGATTCGCTATAGCAGGCAGCCTCAGTCGCTACTTGGCGCTACTTGGCGTTGTTGGGAACAATGCCTACATTGGTGAATATGAGAATGTCCCTGTTACTGAATCACCAGATAAAAAGACAATGAAAGTCAATGGCAGCTTTTACTACAGTGTAGAAAGGAGGAAACAGTTCAATACTTTTCTTAGGAGTAAATAAGTGCCATTGACTTTCATTGTCCTCCTATCTAGTGATTCAGTAACAGTGACATTCTCATATTCACCAATGTAGGCATTGTTCCCAACAACGCCAAGTAGCGCCAAGTAGCGACTGAGGATGCCTGCTATAGCGAATCGCAGCCGACCGCGGCGTACGCTCGCGGCACTCATAGCGCCATACTTCAGGCGCTCATCTGTCACTACCTGGCGCTATTACTGAATCGGCCTCCCCAGCTTTTTACTCATGAATTGAATCTTTTACTACCATGAGAATTTTTTTCTGCCTTTATTGAATCCAGGCCCATGGGTTTTCGCTTTGTTACTGGTGGATGATATGTGTTCAAAAACAGACTTTAATCACACAGCGTCTGGCGCTCAATGCTATAGCGCTCATAACCCAGAGCGCCAACACTGTGTGAGTCTGTTTTTTTTGTTAAAGTGGACCAACACCCTCAAAAATAACATTGCTTTAAATGATCAAACATAAAAAAACACGTTTTGATGATCCAGGCAGCCCTCTGTCCCTCGCAGCGTCTGCTTT
This sequence comes from Gastrophryne carolinensis, assembly GCA_027917425.1. Taxonomy (NCBI): domain Eukaryota; kingdom Metazoa; phylum Chordata; class Amphibia; order Anura; family Microhylidae; genus Gastrophryne; species Gastrophryne carolinensis. Next base: position 422,415,055 of record CM051239.1, read on the forward strand.
CTGGAATCACCTTCGCCGGAAGTCCCGCCCTCCAGCGCTTGTCCGTGTCCTTTGACTGGCATCTGCACTGCTAAGACATGCATACCAGTCTCCAAGCATGGCGTAAAATCAGTTTCTCTTTCTTCAGGCGTGATGTCATCGTGGTGGGCGTGGCCTCTGTCTTCCAGACGTCTTCTCGGGAGCCTGCCCGCCTTTCACTCCCTCCGCCTCCAGTCTCTTCTCTGCTCTGCAGAGCGCGCTCGCGCGCTCACGTAGATAAAAAAAAAAAAACGCGCATGCGCAGTAGCGCCGCTAGGTAAAGTGAAGCGCCGCTTGCCCCGGGAGCGAGCGGCGCTTCACTTTACCTACCTCGGCACTACTGCGCATGCGCGAGGTTTAGAAGAGGAAGAGGTCAAACGATCTCTTCCTCTTAGATGTAAAACAAATATGGCGGTGCGAAATTGAAAATGATGCGACGCTGCGCTGGATCATCTAAGGTAATTTTTTTTTTTTATTATTAACTATAACGAGTCCTGGAGAATATAATGGAGTATTAAATGACGGAAAAAAAAAAAAAAAAAACGTGAGGGTGTTGGTCCACTTTAAATATGGTGTGGAGCGCAGAGTGCCGGTCGCACCGAGCTGGCGCTACTATTCGCTCGCTGTAGCCCAACATACATCATATTCATCAATACCGGCCAGGTTACTACAGCGACTGAGGCGCTCTGTTACAGCGCCCGATACCCACTTACAGCCTCTACTAGAGCGCCGCTATACAGACGCTCATCTGCAGATGCCTGGCGCTAGTAATGAATCAGCCTCTGGGTGTTGGTCTGCTTTAAACTCTTGATACCGCCCAACATTGGCCTCTCCATAACCCGGCTTGTGACAATGTACAACAATACAAACAAAACAATACAAAAAAATAAATCCTACAGCAACACAAGCAGCGAGATGCAGAGAAAGCTCCGCCCACTCTATTAAAGCAAAGGGAACATATATGTGATATATTTAGAGGTGACAGATAATGGAAGAGGAAGCGACTGCAGAACTGGTGTCGGGAAGAGAATATCAGACGAGTCGCTTGTCTAAACAGATAACATTCAAGCACGTGTCTGAAGGCTTAACGTGTGGGAGAGTGCTGGAAGGAATGCAGGAAGGAATTCCAGAGAGCTGGAGAAGAACATGAGAAGTCCTCAAAGCAAACAACTATACATAACTAACTACTTATCAGGGTGGGAAAGAGGGCCATTTGTTAAATTAGGCCACACCCCCTCATTGAGGGATGGATGAAGCCACGCCCCCTCATTGAGGGATGGATAGGAGATAGGATGTAACAGTTACAATAGAAACACTTTCAATAGCCAAACGAATCATTTATTGCTGCAGATCTGCATGTTACACCTCAAAGAGGGACAAATGAGAACAACGAGGTAACAGTAAAACAATAATAATAATAATTATAATAATAATAAAATAATAAATATAATATAAATATAATTAAATAATAAAATATAATATATAATAATAATAATAATAATAAGTAACAGTAAAACAATAGAAACACTTTGAATAGGCAAATGAATCATTTATTGCTGCAGATCTGCATGTTACATCTCAAAGAGGGACAAATGAGAACAACGAGGGACAGGGGGACATGGACTCAAAAGAGGGACAGTCCCTCCAAATCAGGGACACTTGGGGGGACAGAAGTGGCACCTACCTAATCTAGAGGGTGTTTCAATGCCCAGGAATCATTTTCTCACCCTGGGGCATCCAAAATTGGGATGCCCCGCTGTGTAAAAACCCCCAAGGTCGCCCCATACACTTACCTTGTTTCCTATTGCAGCGGTGCATGCGCAAGCCGCAGCCGCATCCCCACTATGCTTCTAGTAGGGCGCGTGCCCACGCCAGCCCTTTTTTTAGTGGCTGGCACGGGCACGCTCCCTGTTAGAGGGAAGCGGGGGATGCGCCCAAAAGCTTGGAGCCGCTGGTCTTAGATGAAGGCTTAGGCGACGTGACGTCATTGGCTCAGAGTGTGCTGATTGGACGAGCGGCTGCGCATGTGCCGTAGAACTGGGAAGAGGTGAGTTGCGCTCGGCAAACTGGGGGGTTTCACCCCGATCGGGGGGCCCCGGGGGGAAAGGACCAAAACCCAGGATAGTCAAAATCCTGGGTTTTGGTCCACTTTAAGGAAGAGGGTTGTGGGCCCCTGCTTAGGGGGGAGTGGTGGCATGTTAGGAAGAGCCATCATTCTGGAGTGTAGCGTCTATCTGAAGCATACCATCCAACTTTTCAGGGTGGGAAATAGGGACATTGGTTAAATTAGGCCACGCCCCCTCATTGAGGGATGGATAGGAGATAGGATGTAACAGTTACAGCAATAGAAACACTTTGAATAGGCAAATGAATCATTTATTGCTGCAGATCTGCATGTTACACCCCAAAGAGGGACAAATAAGGACAACGAGGGACAGGGGGACACTGACTCAAAAGAGGGACAGCCCCCCCAAATGAGGGACACTTAGGGGTTTATTCATCAAGCCATAGCACCAGTTAACGAGTGGCAGCGACAGGTAGCGGCAGGCAGCGTCTGGTGAACGCCGGGCGCTGTAAGCAAAACCACATTTATCAAAGAGAATCAGGTGAACGACTCTAACAGCACCATGTATCATTACAGACGGCTCAGCGTATAGCACAGAGCTCTAGCAGGCTGATTCATCATTAGCGGCAGGTAGCGACAGATGAGCGTCTGTAGCAGCATTTTTAGAGCGCCCACTAGTAGTCACTGTGCTCAGCTGTGAGTCACTAGTTTATAGCGACTCAGTCGCTGTTCAGTAATGTTGAATACATTGTGAGGAGTAGCTGTTTGACCAGTACAGCGCTGTATGGGAGCGCATGTTAGCGACTGCTCATAGCGACCGACTCACACCATATTCAGCAAAAAAACAGCCTCACAAATCTCTGGCGCTGAAAAATGCTTCTCTGAAGCCCAGAGCGCAGGAGGCGGTGTGATTAAAGTCTGTTTTCAGCATCTATCCACCAGTAACAAAGCGAAAGCATATGGAATTACATTGTAGCAACATTGTAACATGAACACTTTAATGGCAGAGCTGTAATGTCATTTCTGAGGAAATATATAAAAAATGAAAAAATTGTGAAAAAAATGGTTATTCAATGCCAGAAGAGGTCACAGAATTATTTGTGATTTTTTTGAAAAAAAAAAAAAAAAACCCTGTTTAAAGAGAAGAAAAGGATCGTCCATTGAAATGTATGGGGGAGCGACAGGTAGCGAGAGGTCATACCTGGCGCTGTGCAAGGCTGAACGCCGGCGCTGTTCGCTGAGGCTGGGAAAATGATGAATCGGACGCTACATGGCGCTATCCCAGTCGCTAAACAGATTCTACTTGATAAATGTGTAATTGCGTGCCGTGTCCGGCGTTGACCAGTCGCTACCTGTCGCTACCTCACATTAACCAGCCGCTACCTGACTCTATCCCTTCTTAAATAAGGGCTTAGGTATTACCTGTCGCTACCTGTCGCTCTCACATACATTTCAATGGCCGTTCCTTTTCTTCTGTTTAAACTGGGTTTTATTTTTTTCTCTCAAATAATTGTGTGACATCTCCTGGCCTGGTCTCCTATTTTTTATGCAGAATTAATGTCACAATGTTATAACAATGTCATTCCATGTGTTTTCGCTTTGTTACTGGTGGATATGTGTTCAAAAACAGACTTTAATCACACAGCCTCTGGCGCTCTATGCTACAGCACCCAGATCTACAGCACCGACGCTGTGTGTGTGTGTGTTTTTTTGTTGAATATGTTGTGAGTCGCTGAGAGTTGGTCGCACTGAGCTGGCGCTACCTCTCGCTCCCTGCAGCGCTGTACTGGTGTTAGAATGCCCAAAATACATCACATTCATCAATGCCTGCCAGGTTATTACAGTGACTGAGGCGCTCTGTTACAGCACCCGATAGCGATCACAACACCTGCTAGTGGTCGCTATTAGCGCCTCTGTACAGACGCTCATCTGCCGATACCTGGCGCTAGTAATGAATCAGCCTGTTAGACTTCGGGGCCTGTAATAACAGGTTACGGTCCACTTTAAAGCAGGTCAGCAGTAAAAAATGACTGCTGCTCCACTCGCCCCCTGATACTGGAGACACTTCCCCACTCAGCTCCCAGGTTACCACCCCACAATACGCCGGTATAATACCTCCCATGTGTCCCTCTTTTGAGTCCATGTCCCCCTGTCCCTCGTTGTTCTCATTTGTCCCTCTTTGAGGTGTAACATGCAGATCTGCAGCAATAAATGATTCATTTGCCTATTTAAAGTGTTTCTATTGTTGTAACTCTTACCCTCTATCTCCTATCCATCCCTCAATGATGGGGCGTGGCTTCATCTATCCCTCAATGATGGGGCGTGGCTTCATCCATCCCTCAATGATGGGGCGTGGCTTCATCTATCCCTCAATGAGGGGGCGTAGCTTCATCTATCCCTCAATGAGGGGGCGTGGCTTAATCTATCCCTCAATGATGGGGCGTGGCTTCATCTATCCCTCAATGATGGGGCGTGGCTTCATCTATCCCTCGATGATGGGGCGTGGCTTCATCTATCCCTCGATGATGGGGCGTGGCTTCATCTATCCCTCAATGATGGGGCGTGGCTTCATCTATCCCTCAATGAGGGGGCGTGGCTTCATCCATCCCTCATGATGGGGCGTGGCTTCATCTATCCCTCAATGAGGGGGGCGTGGCTTCATCTATACCTCAATGATGGGGCGTGGCTTCATCTATCCCTCAATGAGGGGGCGTGGCTTCATCCATACCTCAACGAGGGGGCGTGGCTTCATTCATACCTCAACGAGGGGGCGTGGCTTCATCTATCCCTCAATGAGGGGGCGTGGCTTCATCTATCCCTCGATGATGGGGCGTGGCTTCATCTATCCCTCAATGATGGGGCGTGGCTTCATCTATCCCTCAATGATGGGGCGTGGCTTCATCTATCCCTCAATGATGGGGCGTGGCTTCATCTATCCCTCAATGATGGGGCGTGGCTTCATCCATCCCTCAATGATGGGGCGTGGCTTCATCTATCCCTCAATGATGGGGCGTGGCTTCATCTATCCCTCAATGATGGGGCGTGGCTTCATCTATCCCTCAATGATGGGGCGTGGCTTCATCTATCCCTCAATGATGGGGCGTGGCTTCATCTATCCCTCAATGATGGGGCGTGGCTTCATCTATCCCTCAATGATGGAGTGTGGCTTCATCTATCTCTCAATGGGGAGGAGTGACTTCATCTATCCCTCAATGATGGGGCGTGGCTTCATCTATCCCTCAATGATGGGGCGTGGCTTCATCTATCCCTCAATGATGGGGCGTGGCTTCATATATCCCTCAATGATGGGGCGTGGCTTCATCTATCCCTCAATGATGGGGCGTGGCTTCATCTATCCCTCAATGATGGGGCGTGGCTTCATCTATCCCTCAATGATGGGGCGTGGCTTCATCTATCCCTCAATGATGGGGCGTGGCTTCATCTATCCCTCAATGATGGGGCGTGGCTTCATCTATCCCTCAATGATGGGGCGTGGCTTCATCTATCCCTCAATGATGGGGCGTGGCTTCATCTATCCCTCAATGATGGGGCGTGGCTTCATCTATCCCTCAATGATGGGGCATGGCTTCATCCATCCCTCAATGAGGGGGCGTGGCTTCATCTATCCCTCAATGATGGGGCGTGGCTTCATCCATCCCTCACTGATGGGGCGTGGCTTCATCCATCCCTCAATGATGGGGCGTGGCTTCATCTATCCCTCAATGATGGGGCGTGGCTTCATCTATCCCTCAATGATGGGGCGTGGCTTCATCTATCCCTCAATGATGGGGCGTGGCTTCATCCATACCTCAATGAGGGGGCGTGGCTTCATCTATCCCTCAATGATGGGGCGTGGCTTCATCCATCCCTCACTGATCGGGCGTGGCTTCATCCATCCCTCAATGATGGGGCATGGCTTCATCTATCCCTCAATGATGGGGCGTGGCTTAATCTATCCCTCAATGATGGGGCGTGGCTTCATCTATCCCTCAATGATGGAGCGTGGCTTCATCTATCTCTCAATGGGGAGGAGTGGCTTCATCTATCCCTCAATGAGGGGGCGTGGCTTCATCTATCCCTCAATGATGGGGCGTGGCTTCATCTATCCCTCAATGATGGGGCGTGGCTTCATCTATCCCTCAATGATGGGGCGTGGCTTCATCTATCCCTCAATGATGGAGCGTGGCTTCGTCTATCTCTCAATGGGGAGGAGTGGCTTCATCTATCCCTCAATGAGGGGGTGTGGCTTCATCTATCCCTCAATGATGGGGCGTGGCTTCATCTATCCCTCAATGATGGGGCGTGGCTTCATCTATCCCTCAATGATGGGGCGTGGCTTCATCCATCCCTCAATGATGGGGCGTGGCTTCATCTATCCCTCAATAATGGGGCGTGGCTTCATCCATCCCTCACTGATGGGGCGTGGCTTCATCCATCCCTCAATGATGGGGCGTGGCTTCATCTACCCCTCAATGAGGGGCGTGGCTTCATCTATCCCTCAATGATGGGCGTGGCTTCATCTATCCCTCAATGATGGGGCGTGGCTTCATCTATCCCTCAATGAGGGGGCGTGGCTTCATCTATCCCTCAATGAGGGGGCATGGCTTCATCTATCCCTCAATGAGGGGGGCGTGGCTTCATCTATCCCTCAATGATGGGGCATGGCTTCATCTACCCCTCAATGAGGGGGGCGTGGCTTCATCTATCCCTCAATGAGGGGGCGTGGCTCAATTTACATATTGTCCCCCTTTGAGGTGTAACAGATGCAGATCTGTATCATTAGATGATTCATTTCCCTATTTAAAGTGTTTCTATTGTTATAGCTCTTACCCTCTATCTCCTATCCATCCCTCAATGATGGGGCGTGGCTTCATCTAATACTCAATGATGGGGGCGTGGCTTCATCTAATACTCAATGATGGGGGGCGTGGCATCATCTATCCCTCAATGAAGGGGGCGTGGCTTCATTTACAGGTGTAACAGATGCAGATCTGTATCATTAGATGATTCATTTCCCTATTTAAAGTGTTTATGTTGTTGTAACTGTTACATGATCCTATTTCCTATCCATCCCCCAACGAGGGGGCGTGGCTTCATTTAAGAAATGTCCCTCTTTCCCACCCACCCAAATCTGGGACACTTAGGAGGTATGGTCTATAGTGCTGCTGCTTCATGTTCCTGTCAGAGCGTCTAGACCACTAACAAGCGACAGCGATTAACCACTTTACAGGAGATTAACCAATCGGCAGCAAGATTGGAGCGGCCGGTGCAGCTGCCTGACACCAGACGCTGATAAGAGGAAAGAAGGGATTATGGGGGATTCCGCTTTTCATCTCCGGCTTATGGAAAGATAGCAAAAGTCAGGGCTATTGGATGAAGTGGCTGCACTCTCGCCGCTCGCCGTGTTACGCTAAGAGATGACAGCAGCTTGTAATAGGCTCTGAGGCCGGTCAGGGAGGCGGGAGAGCGGCTGCCAGACTAATGTTACCTTCACACTGAGAACTTCTTGTATCAAACTAGAACAGGACCGGGCAGGCTGATTCATTACTAACGCCAGGTAGCGACAGATGAACGTCTGTACAGCGGCGCTAAGAGCGACCGATCAGCTGTGAGTGGCTATTACAGAGCGCCTCAGTTGCTGGCCAGCTATACTACGCTATACTACGCTGTATGGGAGTGAACCGTAACGCCAGCTCAGTGCGACTGACAAAAAATACAGCCACAAACATCGCCGGCGCTCAAAAGCATGTAAATGTAGCCCATAGCGCCAGACGCTGTGTGATTAAAGTCTGTTTTTGAACATGTATCCACTAGTAACAAAGCGAAAACACATGGAATGACATTGTTATAACATTGTAACATTAACACTTTAATACCAGACATGTCAGGACAATTCTGCATAAAAATATAAAAAGTCCAAAAAATGTATAAAAGTGTTTGTTTGCAGCCAGGAGACGTCACACAATGATTGGAGCAAAAAAAAAATGTCAAACACGCTGTTTATACACAAGCAAATGAACGGCCATTGAAATGTATGGGAGAGCGACACTGAGCAAAGATAATACCTGGCGCCGGCGCTATACACTGAGCCGCCTGTAATAGTACATGTGACGCTACATGGCGCTATACACTGAGCCGCCTGTAATAACACATGTGACGCTACATGGCGCTATACACTGAGCCGCCTGTAATAATACATGTGACACTACATGGCGCAATACACTGAGCCGCCTGTAATAATACATGTGACGCTACATGGCGCTATACACTGAGCCGCCTGTAATAATACATGTGACGCTACATGACGCTATACACTGAGCCGCCTGTAATAATACATGTGACGCTACATGGCGCAATACACTGAGCCGCCTGTAATAATACATGTGACGCTACATGGCGCAATACACTGAGCCGCCTGTAATAATACATGTGACGCTACATGGCGCTATACACTGAGCCGCCTGTAATAATACATGTGACGCTACATGGCGCTATACACTGAGCCGCCTGTAATAATACATGTGACGCTACATGGCGCTATACACTGAGCCGTCTGTAATAATACATGTGACGCTACATGGCGCTATACACTGAGCCGTCTGTAATAATACATGTGACACTACATGGCGCTATACACTGAGCCGCCTGTAATAATACATGTGACGCTACATGACGCTATACGCTGAGCCGTCTGTAATAATACATGTGACGCTACATGGCGCTATACACTGAGCCGCCTGTAATAATACATGTGACGCTACATGGTGCTATACACTGAGCCGCCTGTGATAATACATGTGACGCTACATGGCGCTATACACTGAGGCGCCTGTAATAATACATGTGACACTACATGGCGCTATACACCGAGCCATCTGTAATAATACATGTGACGCTACATGGCGCTATACACTGAGCCGCCTGTAATAATACATGTGACGCTACATGGCGCTATACACTGAGCCGCCTGTAATAATACATGTGACGCTACATGGCGCTATACACTGAGCCGTCTGTAATAATACATGTGACGCTACATGGCGCTATACACTGAGCCGTCTGTAATAATACATGTGACACTACATGGCGCTATACACTGAGCCGCCTGTAATAATACATGTGACGCTACATGACGCTATACGCTGAGCCGTCTGTAATAATACATGTGACGCTACATGGCGCTATACACTGAGCCGTCTGTAATAATACATGTGACACTACATGGCGCTATACACTGAGCCGCCTGTAATAATACATGTGACGCTACATGGCGCTATACACCGAGCTGTCTGTAATAATACATGTGACGCTACATGGCGCTATACACTGAGCCGCCTGTAATAAAACATGTGACGCTACATGGCGCTATACACTGAGCCGCCTGTAATAATACATGTGACGCTACATGGTGCTATACACTGAGCCGCCTGTGATAATACATGTGACGCTACATGGCGCTATACACTGAGGCGCCTGTAATAATACATGTGACACTACATGGCGCTATACACCGAGCCATCTGTAATAATACATGTGACGCTACATGGCGCTATACACCGAGCCATCTGTAATAATACATGTGACGCTACATGGCGCTATACACCGAGCCATCTGTAATAATACATGTGACGCTACATGGCGCTATACACCGAGCCATCTGTAATAATACATGTGACGCTACATGGCGCTGTTAGAGGCGCTATACACCGAGCCGTCTGTAATAATACATGTGACACTACATGGCGCTATACACCGAGCCATCTGTAATAATACATGTGACGCTACATGGCGCTGTTAGAGGTGCTATACACTGGGCCGCCTGTAATAATACATGTGACGCTACATGGCGCTATACACTGAGCCGCCTGTAATAATACATGTGACGCTACATGGCGCTATACACTGAGCCGCCTGTAATAATACATGTGACGCTACATGGTGCTATACACCGAGCCATCTGTAATAATACATGTGACGCTACATGGCGCTGTTAGAGGCGCTATACACCGAGCCGTCTGTAATAATACATGTGACACTACATGGCGCTATACACCGAGCCATCTGTAATAATACATGTGACGCTACATGGCGCTGTTAGAGGTGCTATACACTGGGCCGCCTGTAATAATACATGTGACGCTACATGGCGCTATACACTGAGCCGCCTGTAATAATACATGTGACGCTACATGGCGCTATACACTGAGCCGCCTGTAATAATACATGTGACGCTACATGGCGCTGTTAGAGGTGCTATACACTGGGCCGCCTGTAATAATACATGTGACGCTACATGGCGCTGTTAGAGGTGCTATACACTGAGCCGCCTGTAATAATACATGTGACGCTACATGGCGCTATACACTGGGCCGCCTGTAATAATACATGTGACGCTACATGGCGCTATACACTGGGCCGCCTGTAATAATACATGTGACGCTACATGGCGCTATACACTGGGCCGCCTGTAATAATACATGTGATGCTACATGGCGCTGTTAGAGGCGTTCACCAGATTCACTTTCATAAATGTGGTATTGCGCACAGCGCCCGGCGTTTACCAGACACTGCCTGCTGCTACCTGGTGCTATCCCTTCTTATAAAACCCCCAGAGTTGTTTTACCTTGATTTTGACTATCCTAGGTTTTGGCTCTTTCCCCCAGATCAGGGGATGCTGTGTCGCTGCGTGAAACCCCCCAGATCGCCCGAAGAAGCTCACCTTTTCCCAGTGTTACAGAGTCGGGTAGGCTGATTCATCATTAGCGGCAGGTAGCGACAGATGAGCGTCTGTAGCGGCATTTTCAGAGCGCCCGCTAGTAGTCGCTGTGCTCGGCCGGGGGTCGCTACTTCATAGCGACTCAGTAGCTGTTCAGTAATGTTGAATACATTGTGAGGAGTCGCTATTTGACCAGTACAGCGCTGTATGGGAGCGCAAGTTAGCGACTGCTCATAGCGACCGACTCACACCATATTCAGCAAAAAAACAGCCTCACAAATCTCTGGCGCTGAAAAATGCTTCTCTGAAGCCCAGAGCGCAGGAGGCAGTGTGATTAATGTCTGTTTTTCAGCATCTATCCACTAGTAACAAAGCGAAAACATATGGAATTACATTGTAACAACATTGTAACGTGAACACTTTAATGGCAGACCTGTAATGTCATTTCTGAGGAAATATATAAAAAATGAAAAATTTGTGAAAAAACTGCTTATTCAATGTCAGAAGAGGTCACAGAATTATTTGTGATTTTTTGAAAAAAAAAATAAAAAAACCTGTTTAAAGAGAAGAAAAGGATCGTCCATTGAAATGTATAGGAGAGCGACAGGTAGCGAGAGGTCATACCTGGCGCTGTGCAAGGCTGAACGCCGGCGCTGTTCGCTGAGGCTGTGAAAATGATGAATCAGACGCTACATGGCGCTATCCCAGTCGCTAAACAGATTCTGCTTGATAAATGTGTAATTGCGTGCCGTGTCCGGCGCTCACCAGCCGCTACCTGACGCTATCCCTTCTTAAATAAGGGCCTAAGCTTCAGCTCGGGGCAGTGTCTGTGATGTCACTGGCGGCCGCGTCCCCCGTTTCCCTCTTACAGGCAGCGCGCCTGGGCCGGCCATTCACAAAGCTCACGTCCTGCCGGAGGGAAGCGGCTCGCAAATGCGCCATTGGACCCAGGAAGTGAGGTAAGCGAACGGGGCGCCCTGGCAGGTTTCACACAGCGGGAATCCCGATTTTGGATGCCCCGGGGGGAGGGAATCGATTAGCCGGGAAATACAAAAAAAGGGAAAAAGGGAAATACAAAAAAGAGAACGGGCTGAAAAAGAGAAAAAAGAAAGAGAGAGAGATGGAAAGAGAGAGAGTGAGAGAAAGAAAGAAAAAGTGAGAGAGAGAAATAACGGAGAGAAAGAGAAATAAGGAAAGAAAAACAGAAAGAAAGTGAGATAGAATGGAGATAGGAGGAAGGTGACAGGAGAAAGAGGGAATGTGGAAACAACATAAAAAATGGGGAGAGGCATACAGAAAGAGATGAAAATAGAGGGATCATAAGAAGGAAGGAGATACAAAAAAAGGGAAAAAGGGAAATACAAAAAGGAGAACGGTCTGAAAAAGAGAAAAAAGAAAGAGAGAGAGATGGAAAGAGAGAGAGAGAGAGAAAGAAAAAACAAGAGAGAGAAATAACGGAGAGAGAGAGAAAGAGAAATAAGGAAAGAAAAATAGAAAGAAAGTGCAATAGAATGGAAATGGGCAGAGGCATACAGAAAGAGATGAAAATAAAGGGATCATAAGAAAGAAGGAGATAGGGAAATAAAAGAAGGAGGAAAAAAGGAAGGAGGAGAAAGGGAAATACAAGACGTAGGAAGAAAAGGAAGAAGGAGAAAGGGAAATACAAGAAGGAGGAAAACAGAAAATGATAGATTGATAAACAAATATGTAAAAGAGAAAGACAGCTGGGGGTATTCTGCTCCATGTGAGAGCTCCTGACGCCCCCTTACAGAGAGGTTGGAATAGCGCCACAACCACATCACACAGGACCAGAGCTATAGGAGGAATAATGGTGGTCAGTGGTGTGTGCAGCAGTTTCCAGCTCCCCAGAAGCTGGAACACATAGAAGCCGGGGTAAGAGGAGGAGGTACTGCACAGCAATGATGGTGGAGTCCCCTTTAAGGTCAGCTTGCAGGCTCAGGTGCTTATTCTTATCCCCTGTCTGCATTTTCCAGGCCACTAATAGAGTGCCGAGCGCTCACATTTCTTTATCATTCTATCATTCTCTTTTTTCCTCCCTCTTGTATTTCCCTTTCTCCTTCTTCCTTTTATTCCTACGTCTTGTATTTCCCTTTTTCCTTCTTCCTTTTCTTCTTACGTCTTGTATTTCCCTTTCTCCTTCTTCCTTTTCTTCCTACGTCTTGTATTTCCCTTTCTCCTTCTTCCTTTTCTTCCTACGTCTTGTATTTCCCTTTCTCCTTCTTCCTTTTCTTCCTACGTCTTGTATTTCCCTTTCTCCTTCTTCCTTTTCTTCCTACGTCTTGTATTTCCCTTTCTCCTTCTTCCTTTTCTTCTTACGTCTTGTATTTCCCTTTCTCCTTCTTCCTTTTCTTCTTACGTCTTGTATTTCCCTTTCTCCTTCTTCCTTTTCTTCTTACGTCTTGTATTTCCCTTTCTCCTTCTTCCTTTTCTTCTTACGTCTTGTATTTCCCTTTCTCCTTCTTCCTTTTTTCCTCCTTCTTTTATTTCCCTTTCTCCTTCTTCCTTTTCTTCTTACGTCTTGTATTTCCCTTTCTCCTTCTTCCTTTTCTTCTTACGTCTTGTATTTCCCTTTCTCCTTCTTCCCATTTTTTATCCTCTTTGTATTTTCTTTTCTCCTTCTTCCTTTTTTCCTCCTTCTTTTATTTCCCTTTCTCTGTTTCTCTCTTGATCCCTCTGTACAGACGGAGAAGCCCGGGGTAATCTCTGTGTATTTATACATCACATTTAATCCTGCGTCTTATATTCTTCGTCAGGGATGACGCAGACGAAAGGCGCGGGCCGGCCTCCGCTTCCTCTTTATTCCTGGGATGAATGTGATCTGGAGGCACAGAAACGCCATCCCGCTGCTGGCGGGGGGGGGGGGGGGGGGTCCGGACTTCATGGTGCTTCCCAAAATAAAGCTGCCGCTCCTCCATCAGGCTGCTAATAGCCGGAGCCTCTCTATACCCCCATCTCTCTCCTTTCTTATTTACATGTTTCTTTCTAATTATTTTTTTTTTTCTTCATACTTGTTTTATTGATTTTCATACAAGAAAAATAAGAACATACATATATGCTTATAACAGGCGAGCCATAAGGGGTATTACATCAAAGTCTCAGCTTTTCCAAAAAGAGCATACAGAGTGATATTCAATAACATACAGAGCAATGGACATGTAGTATCATACTTCCCCGTGGCCCCCCCTCCCCAAGAAGAGGGAAGTATCCAGGCCCTCCCTCAGCAGCCGTCAGTCCCCTCCTAAGTGCATTGAGATAATCCCATTCTTATCTGCCGGGAGGGCAGCCCCTCTATAGAACCCAATATGTAGTAGTTAGTAGATCTCAAGAGAACTCAGGTGGCCCACCTCATCGTCGCTCTGTCAGCCCTTCCCCAGGGCAGGCCTTCCAAGGAGAGTGGACGGCAGCGATGCACCGATTTCTATGTTGGGCCCTTCACCTCCCCCATTCAAGCCGGGTTGAGAGTACATATATAAGACACAGAGACCAACACATAACTAATACAAAGACAAACAGGTCAGACATTCCGGGATACACAGGGGGAGGGATATCAAAAGGGACATAAAAGGGGGGCAGGAGGGGAAAAAGAGGGGAAACAGAGGGGCGGAGAAAAGGAGGGGAAAGAGGGACGAAGAACCAGAACCTTCACCAGGAGAGCTCCTCAAGCAATGCAGGTAAGTAGGGCAGGGCATTAATGTTTGGGAAGAAACTCAGATCAGTGTTAGCCACCATATTAAAGATACAGATACAGAGCCGGGGTCTCCAGAGAACCAGTGGAGGGATCACTAGGGGGTCGAAAGCCTGGTGCCTCGAGTTTGTCCAATTGAAGACCTGGCATGGCTGGGTCACGCATCCCAAATTTGTTTGTAAGAGGTCGAGTCCTTGAACATAACCCATGGGGTCCAGATCTTGAGATAAGCATCCATTCTGTCCTGTTTAGCATAGCAGATTTCTTCCATAACCTCAACATGATTCATCTGCGTGAACCATTCCCTGATTGTGGGTGATCTCTGGGATCTCCAAAGCCTCGGGACAAGGACCCTAGCCGCGTTAAGAAGGTGACGACCTAGCGGGGCTCCTCCCGCCACCCCTTTACCATCCAAGGACCACCCCAAGAGAACCGCTTCAACCTTCCAATCCAGGGGCTCTCCCAGGATCTCAGCACAGAGATCTTTCACTTTGTCCCAAAAGCCCAGCACCCCAGGGCAAGACCACCATATGTGTATCATCGGGGCGCCCCTCTGCCCACATCTCCAACACACGTCAGGAACTGATGGGAGGTAGGCGTGTAACACCTCAGGAGTACGGTACCAGCGCGTGATAAGCTTGTAGTTGGTTTCTTGCATGGAGCTGCTTATCACCCCTCTATGGGCATTCCTGTATATATCGTTCCATTCAGTTTCTGAAAAGGATCTACCAATGTCTGCCTCCCATTTCCTCTCCCAGGGTTTAGTCTCATCCCTCCCCTCGCGTTGTAACAGGTTGTAGGCCCAGGACAGGAGATGTGTAGCGGGCCCCTTGCCCAGACACGCCAACTCAAACCGCGACACATCTCTTCCCACTCCCACCTTCACATCCTTAGAGTAGAAGAAGTGCCTAATTTGGATGTATGTGAAGACAGAGATCTCCCTCTCCAGTAGTTGTTGCAGGCTATGTCTATCCCGCAGCACCCCCCCCACCTGCAGGTGGAACACCCTCAGAGGCTTGGGTCCCCCACAATCCCTCAGCATGGACAAATCCCTGCCTGGGGGGAACGACGGGTTTCCCATAATCGGTGATAGGTACCCAGGCAGTACGGCCAAGGGTCGTTTACCTCGACATAGAGCTCTCAGGATGGACAGTGAGGTTCCAATCAACGGGTGGGCCTTAGCAACCGCCGGAATCTCTTCCCACCGTAGGGTGGACGAAATGTCCATACCTCCTCCCGTAGCCGCCTCTCCCTCTATGCGCACCCAGTCTTTCTGAGTCCCGTTCACATGCCAGTCCACCACTCTCCCCACATGGACCGCCCGATAATACGTTTTCATACATGGGATCCCCGTCCCTCCTCTGTCCTTGGGTAGGAGCAGCACGCTTCTCCTAATTCTAGGCGGTTTGCCAGCCCAGATGAACCTCCTGAAAGACTTCATCAATTCCCTAAAGAAGGTCTCTGGTAGTTTAATTGGGATGCACTGTAACAGGTATAAGATTCGTGGTAGTACATTCATTTTCAAAACAGACATGCGGCCAAACCACGAGAGCCGTAGCCTGTTCCACCCTTCTAGATCTCTCTTAACTTTAGTTCCAAGAGGGGCGAAGTTGAGATGAAACAATCTACTGAGCGAGGTAGGGAGTTGTACTCCCAGATATCTGAGACTTTTGTTTTCCCACCCAAAGGGGAAGGTACCCCTCAACGCATCCACCTCCGATGCCGGTAGGGAGATATTCATAGCGCTAGATTTGCTGTAGTTAATCTTCAAGTTCGAGAGGCGCCCAAAGGTTTCTAGTTCTTTCAGTAAGTTGGGCACAGACACCCTCGGGGAGCGCAGAAAGAACAGCATATCATCCGCATAAGCTGCTACCTTTCTCTCCCTCCCCCCAATCGGGATGCCACTAATGTCCCCACATAGGTTGACCCTCCTAAGAAACGGCTCCAAAGAAAGTGCAAAGATCAACGGGGAGAGAGGACACCCTTGTCTGGTGCCATTGCGGATATGGAACGTAGATGAGGAGCAATTGTTCGCTCTGACCCTAGCCACCGGGTTGGAATACAACGCCATAATCCTGTTTTTTGCTGCCATCCCCAGCCCAACGTGATCTAAAACCTTCCCTATCCATCTCCAATCCACTCGATCAAACGCCTTCTCAGCGTCAGTAGAAAGCATCATTGAGTGTATGTTTTTTGCCTTCGCCCACCATTGAATGTTCAAAGCCTTTATAACGTTATCTCGAGCCTCTCTGCCAGGTACAAAGCCCACTTGATCCTGACCTATCAAGTCCGGCAAGAAGGCAGCCACCCTCTTTGCCAGGGCCTTGGCGAATATTTTGACATCCACATTTAACAGGGAGATGGGCCTGTAATTTCGGCAATCCGTGCCGTCTTTGCCCTCTTTTGGGATCACAACAATTTGGGCCTCCAGAACAGAGCTTGGTAAGGAACCCGAGGACGCTGTGGATTCGAAGGCTCTCGCCATAAGCGGTAGTAGAAGGGAAGAGAAGGTTCTATAATACTGGGATGAAAATCCATCTGGACCCGGGGCCCTCCCTGGCCTAGTCTCCTTAAGGGCCTTTTCTAGTTCCCCCACGGTTATCGGCGCTTCCAGCTGGTCCGCCTCCTCCTTAGATATCGAAGGCATCTCTGATTCCACCAGATATTTCCCCATAAGGTTCCCTGAACTCTCCCTCCCTTGGTGTGTTGGAAGATTATATAAGGCAGAGTAGAACTTCTTGAATGCTTCTGCTATCTCCCCATTTTTTTGGCAAAGGGTTCCCTCTGTTCTTCTAATCCCCTCAATTCTGGACTTGACGGTCTTAGGGCGCAACGTTCTTGCCAGCATACGGCCGGCTTTGTTCCCAAATTCATAGTATAGACCCAGACGTTTGGTAAAAAACCTACCCGTCTCCCTGAGCAAGACATCTCTAAGTTCTTGTCTCTTAGCTTCCAGTTCTTCCCAGTGTGGGATTAGAAGGGAGCGTTTGTGTTTCGCCTCGAGATCTGCAATCTGTTGGATTAATTTGTCCATTTTTGCCCCCCTCTCTCGTTTAGCTCTTGCCCCCTCTTGGATCAGGTATCCCCTCAGTGTGCATTTATGGGCTTCCCACGCTATTAGAGGGTCCACCTCTCCCGAGGTGTTTTCCTTGATGTACCAGGACAGGTGTTGCCGGATTCTGTCAACGACCCCAGGGTCCTTCAGTAAACTCTCGTTCAGTCTCCAGTTCCATTCCCTTCTCTCCCCCCCTGGCAGGGATAGGGAGAGCACGACTGGGGCATGATCAGAGAAAGATATGTTGCCTATTTGGGCGGAGGTAACCCTTTCCAGGTCTCTTTGCGAGAGGAAGAGAAAATCAATTCTAGAATATTTCATATGAATTGGCGAATAGTACGTGAAATCTTTGTCTGATGGGTGCAACAGGCGCCAGGTATCAATCAGGGCCAACTCTTGTAAGGCTTTCTTAATTTGTTTCAGGGCTCTGTAGGACATGGCAGATTTAGCATCTGATGTATCGACCAAGGGGTTGAGGGCACAATTCAAGTCCCCCCCTAACACCACCATCCCTTCCTGAAAGGCTCCCAGTTTGCCCAAGATTGTTCTACAAAATCTCTGCTGGTCCTTATTTGGGGCATATGCATTGGCAACAGTAATGATTAATCCGTTAGGCAGCCTCCCTTTCAGAAAAATGAATCTACCCTCCTTGTCTTTTTCCACTGCCATCACCTTAAGGTCTAAGTTCTTATCAACCAGGATCGATACCCCTTTTGCTTTATTTTGTTGGGAGAGGGCTGAGTAGCAGGCAGTGTATGTCTTATTACCTAAGTATGGGGCCTTATGGACTTGAAAGTGTGTCTCTTGGATTAGTGCAATATGTGCATCGTATTTCTTAAGCTCCCTAAAAAGCGCATGTCTCTTTTGAGGGGAGTTAAGACCTTTAGCATTTATGGAGATAATATTTACGTTAAGGGACCCCATTGTGACAGATTATGTAGTATTCAGCAGAGGGCCCTAGACTTGTACAGAGAGATTCCCCTCCCTCCCTCCGCGCCACCAACCCCCCCCCCAGCCCAGGGAAGGTGAAAAGAGGGCAAGTAGATCACTAGATTCCAGGGGCAGAGAAGACGAAGGGAAGGGGAGGGACACCAGGGATGGGAAAGACAAAAGGGCACAGACTAAAGGACAAACAGACGAGGGACAGACAGCTACTTGACGGAAGACAAGAACCAGACTTTGTACAACCACAGACCGAAGAGGGCCGAGGGAATGTAATTACCCACCTATTGGTGGAGACAACTGGGGCAATCCTGTACCGAGAGCCTATAGCTCTCACACGTTGACCCCCAGGACCCAAAGCACAGACCGTAGGTCCAAGAGAGGGAGGAGAGACCAGCTCCCCTCACGTCTCTTCCGCTCCACCCTGATAAACAAAGGCCCTTTTTGGGGGAAGAAAAAGCCCGTGGAAGGCCGAAAGAGCGACACCCAAAGATACCCCGGATCCTACAGTGAGTGAGACGGCCCGGAGAGGACCGGCGGAGCCCGCCAAAGTGACGTGATACCCTCTAACCTTCAGTGCTATACGCCATCTAGCATGGAGAGCCGCAAGACAGTCTCAGATCTTAGGGAGCTTCCTCATACCCAGGGTTGGGAAAACCAGCTCCTTACCTCCCGACCGCCCCTTGCCCTTTGCAGACACCCGCTAACCTCCGCTGTTCCGTAGCCAAAGCATCCCGGCGTGTGCCTCTGAACTGAGGGCCTCAGTGGGCTGACCCCCTTCCGCCAGCCACCTTACACATGAACGAGCAAGGCAGTGCACGGGGACATCTCCCCGATCCCCTCCTTCTCCAGATCCCCCAGCCAAGGCCCCCTACTCCCCATGGCGCCCATATTGACCCACAGTGAGAAGCGGCTGACCCCTTAGGGACCCCCCTTCCCGTCCTATGTAAGAATGCTCTCCCTACTTAGCCCTCCATCACCGTCTCAGCTGGCTGTATCCTTGGCCTATTCCCCCTTCCCATTGTATATGTATTCGGGCGACCTGGCCGCCATCCAACCCAGCCTGCGGTCCGCACAGTAATTCAGCTCGAGGTGGGCTTTTCCCGCCAATACGGGCACATCCCCGGTGGCCAGGACCCCCGCCCGTTGCCCTAAGAGGGGTCCCTCCACCAAAGCTCCCCGGTCCAGGTGTTAGTGAGCATCCCGCCTCCGGTGCGACAGGGTCAATGACCCACATCAAGCATTTAACCTTGAACAATAAACAACATCATTTAAATCTTAAGCATTAAACAGAATACAGGTGAGAACCAACCGTGAAGAACCTCTGAATATCTTAATACATTCGTGAGTTAAGGCGCCCTGCTTGAACCGTGGGGGAAGGCAGAGGGTCATGTCGCAGGAGCTCAGCAAGCTCAAACCTAGCAAGCGACGCTGATCCTCCGCGAGCAGGGACCACCATCCTCACCCAGGGGTCATTAATCTTTATCACCTCGTCCCCCCTGACAGCGCCCACCCCGCTGATATGGAACAAGGACCCGCCATCGGAGGGGGAGAGCTGGAGCGCAGGAGACAAACAGCACCCAGGTTCCAGACCAGCGGGGCAGACAGTGCGACCCTACAGCAGAGTCACTTCTATTTCAAACTATAACTTTAGCAACATGTTTCCCACTAGGGGGGTTAGCATAATGCGAGTCCGACCCTCCTGTGCATCCACCCATCCATCGAGCAGGCACCCCAAGCCAGTTATAGAGGCCCCCCCCCGGGGGAGCGACCCAAATCAATCAGAGCTGAGCATGACAGCTTATTTCATATGGGTCTCCAGCACACGCTTAACATCATATATCTCACTGTAGACGTCAGCTCTACAGCCGGGGGGAGTCCACCACAAAAGACCACCATAAACATTGACATATCTATAAACATTCTATATATAATTTCCTAGGGGGGTGGAATGAAGCCCGTAGCACTGATGATCAACAAGCTCAGGTGTATTTAGGCATAGCTACATCTTTGCATGTAAGGTCGGCCGATCCCGCCATGAAAACTCCATGCGCTGTCTCCTCACCCCCTCCTACAGCGCCCACGCCACCAATGTGGAATAGGGATTCGCCACAGGACGGGGCGAGCGAAAGCCCCCCACCCTCAAATAGTGCAGAAGAAAATCAACCGTTTCTCAAACTATGCATAACAGTGTAAACAGTATGAATGTGTATATATTAATAGATGAACGTATTGCATATGAGTCTCCATCACACGCTTAACATCATATCTCTAACTGAAGACGTCATCCCCACACCCGGGGGGAGTCATCCACGAGAGACCACCATAAGCATTAACATATCTATAAGCATTCCATATGTAGTTTCCTAGAGGGGTGGAATGTTACCCGTAGCACTGATGATCAAACAAGCGCAGGTGTATTTAGGCATCGCTAGATCTATGCATGCAAGGTCGGCCGTTCCTGCCGTGAGGCCTCCATGCGCTGTCTCCTCACCCCCTCCCACAGCGCCCACGCCATCAATGTGGAATAGGGATTCGCCATGGGACGGGGCGAGCGAAAGCCCCCCATCCTCAAATAGTGCAGGAAAAAATCAACCGTTTCTCAAACTAAGCATAACAGTGCAAGCAGTGTGAATGTGTATATATCAATAGATGAGCTTATCTGTCCTTAGGCGTCATAGCAGCTGGGATCACGGATATTCCACCGGACACTGCCCGCTTCATCTACGGCTTCTTGAACGGCTTCTGTCTCTCCCCCTAAGTGAGGGTGAGTCCTCTGGGCCGTTCCTCTGGAGCTCTCCGGACATCCTCCGTCTCCCCGCTCGTTGAACCAGCTGCGGGATGGAGAATTCACCAAACCAATCGGGTAAGGAGATCATCGGGAGGCGCAGCGCCTCACAAAACCCAGGTAGGTCCTCCGGCATTCTCAGGATTCCCGTTCTGCCGCTACTTGTAGCCGAAAGAGCAAATGGGAATCGCCATCGATAAGGGATGCCCCTTTCCCTGAGGACGGCAGTAAGAGGTCTCAGTGCTCTTCTGTGCTGCAGTGTGATGCCAGACAGGTCTTGGTATAGTTGCACCTCACTGTTGTTGAATAAAATAGAGTCTCGGCTTCTGGCTTTCATAAGGATTTCCTCCTTTAGTTGGAAACTCTGGAGGCAGCATATGATGTCTCGAGGGGGGGCCTCTCCGCTACTCCTGGGGCGAAGGGCTCTGTGGGCTCTCACGAACTCAATAGAAGTTTCGGGGGGCCTTTCCAGCAAAGAGTTGAAGAGGGACCTCAAGGCCTCCTGGGTCTGATCCGGCGCCACCTCCTCAGGTATCCCGCGCACCCTAATATTGCATCTCCTATTGCGATTGTCTAAATCTTCTAGATGCCTATGAGCAAGCATGAGGTGCCTGTTGTGAGCCAGCACTACTTCTTTCACCTCCGATAGCCGTTTGCTGGTGCTGGCCTCGTCTTTCTCCACCTTCTCTATCCGGCCAGAGAGCTGTCGCATGTCATCCTTGAGTCCCGCGATGGCCTCTGCGATCGATGCTTTAATCTCCCCAGCAAACTTAGCTAGTTCGCAGCGTGTGGGGAGCTGGCTGAGCTGCGCCGCCAGCCTTCCGTCCTCGACATCCGATCCCGCATCATCCTCCCGCTCTGGAGAGGACTCCGGCGATGGGGCCTCCGCCATCTTGGCCCCACGTGGGTAGGCCTCGTCCGGGCGCTGGCTGCCAAACATCTCGGGCAGTTTCCTGGAGTTTGCTTTCGGAGTTTGGGAGACTCGGGGGGTCTTAGTTGTCGCCCCAGGTTTGTTAATTCGTCCCATGCTCTATCTGGGGTGCAGGAACAGTCGCTTATTCAAGGGCTCCGCCGGGAGCTCTCAGCTCACGCCGCCATTCCGTTCCCCGGCCAAGCCACGCCCCTCTTTCTAATTATTTTACCTTTTTCTGTCTTCTTGATTTCCCCTTTCTCCTTCTCTTTCTTTTATTTCATGATCCCCCATCTTCCTCTCTTTCCATACCCCCCCTTTATCTCTTTATTCCCCCATTTTCAGCTTCTTCAGACTTCTTTGCTTCCTCCTTTTTTACCTTCCTTCCATCCCTTTTTTCAGTATCTGTATTTCTTTATCTCTCGCTTTTTTCTCTTTCTTTCTTTCTCTCTCTCTCCTGTCTTGCTGCCCCTTATTTCTATATTTCTTTATTCTTTCTTTCTCCCTTTTTTTTCTTTTCTTCGCTGTTTTTCTCTTTTCTTCCTTTTGTTGTTTCTCCTTCTCTCTCGGTCTTTATTTTGCTCTCATTTTTTCTCTCTCTTGCTTCTTTTTTTTTTAATTACTTTCTGTCTTTCCTTCTTTCTCTCTCTCCCCCTTTCTTGCACTATTTCTTTCTTTCTCCCTTTCTTTTTTTCTTTCCTTCACTCTTTCTCTCTTTTCTTTCTTTTGTTGTTTCTCCTTCTCTCTCTTTCTTTATTTCTCTCTTGGTCATTTTTTTTTCTTTCTTTCCTTCTTTCTCTCTCTCTCCCTTTCTTGCACTATTTCTTTCTTTCTCTCTTTTTTTTTCTTTCACTCCTTCTCTCTCTCTTTATTTCTCTATTTTTTTCTCTCTTTTGCTCCTTTCTTTCTTTCTTTCTTTCTATCTTTCCCCTCCTTTCTTGCTCTATTTCTTTGTTTCCTTCTCCCTTTTTTTCTTCCCTTAACTTCTCTCTCTACCTTTCTTGCACTATTTCTTTCTTTCTCCCTTTTTTTCTCTCTTTCTCTCTTTCTTTCTTTCTTTTTTTCTTTCTTTATTTCTTTCTTTTATTAGTTGTTTCTCCTTCTCTCTCTTTTTTATTTCTCTCCTTTTTCTCTCTCTTTCTCATCTTTCGTTGTTTCTCTATTTTTCTCTATTTCTCTTTCTTTCTCCCTATCTTTTTTCCTTCACTCTTTCTTTCTTTAGTTGTTTCTCCTTTTCTCTCTCTTTATTTCTCTCCTTTTTTCTCTTTCGCCCCTTTTAATCTTTCTTTCTTTCTCTTTCTTTCTCTTTCTTTCTTTCTTTCCCCTCGTGTTTCTACATTCCTCCCATCTCAGTGTTATTCCCTCATTCACTATATATGTCACTTTCTCCTTCTCTCCATCTCTTTTCCATCTCTTTTCCACATTTCCTCTTATTTCTCTCTTGTCTATCTTTTTCTGCATTCCCTCTATTTTTTTCGCTCTGTCTCCCTCTTTCCCATGTTCCGCTGTGTCTTGCTTTTCATTCTGTGTCTGTCTCTAGGGGCCACAGAAAGGAGAAAGAGGGAAAGAATCTGAATAGGGACAAAGAGAAGGAGAAATAGAGAGAAAAGAGAGAGACAGAAGGAAGAGGAGAAGAGAGTAGGGAAGAGGGAATGTTGAAAAGGAAAAAGAAGAAGGGTAAGATAAAAAAGAACAAGATGGAGGGAAGGTAGAAAGGACGGGGAGAGGGACCGAGAACAGGTGGAAAAGATAAAATGAAAAGGGACAAAAGAGGAAGACAGAAGACAGGCCAAATGAAGAAAATGTGGAAAGAAAAGAAAGAAACGAAAGATGGAGGGAATGTGTAAACGATAGAAAGATGAAGGGGAATTGAAAAAGAGAAACAAATGAAGGAGGTGTGTGTGGAAAAGAGAGAGAGATGGAGGGAATGTGGAAAGAAGAGATAGATGGAGGAAATGTGGAAAGGAGAGAGAGATGGAGGGAATGTGAAAAGAAGAGAGAGATGGAGGGAATGTGGAAAGGAGAGAGAGATGGAGGGAATGTGGAAAGAAGAGAAAGATGGAGGGAATGTGGAAAGAAGAGAGAGATGGAGGAAATGTGGAAAGGAGAGAGAGATGGAGGGAATGTGAAAAGAAGAGAGAGATGGAGGGAATGTGGAAAGGAGAGAGAGATGGAGGGAATGTGGAAAGAAGAGATAGATGGAGGAAATGTGGAAAGGAGAGAGAGATGGAGGGAATGTGAAAAGAAGAGAGAGATGGAGGGAATGTGGAAAGGAGAGAGAGATGGAGGGAATGTGGAAAGAAGAGAAAGATGGAGGGAATGTGGAAAGAAGAGAGAGATGGAGGGAATGTGGAAAGGAGAGAAAGATGGAGGGAATGTGGATAGGAGAGATAGATGGAGGGAATGTGGAAAGAAGAGAGAGATGGAGGGAATGTGGAAAGAAGAGATAGATGGAGGGAATGTGGAAAGAAGAGAAAGATGGAGGGAATGTGGAAAGAAGAGAGAGATGGAGGGAATGTGGAAAGGAGAGAAAGATGGAGGGAATGTGGATAGGAGAGAGAGATGGAGGGAATGTGGAAAGAAGAGAGAGATGGAGGGAATGTGGAAAGAAGAGAGAGATGGAGGGAATGTGGAAAGAAGAGATAGATGGAGGGAATGTGGAAAGAAGAGAAAGATGGAGGGAATGTGGAAATAGGAGAAAGATGGAGGGAATGTGGAAAGAAGAGAGAGATGGAGGGAATGTGGAAAGGAGAGAGAGATGGAGGGAATGTGGAAAGAAGAGAGAGATGGAGGGAATGTGGAAAGAAGAGAGAGATGGAGGGAATGTGGAAAGAAGAGAGAGATGGAGGGAATGTGGAAAGAAGAGAGAGATGGAGGGAATGTGGAAAGAAGAGAGAGATGGAGGGAATGTGGAAAGAAGAGAGAGATGGAGGGAATGTGGAAAGAAGAGAGAGATGGAGGGAATGTGGGAAAGAGAGAGAGATGGAGGGAATGTGGAAAGAAGAGAGAGATGGAGGGAATGTGGAAAGAAGAGAGAGATGGAGGGAATGTGGAAAGAAGAGATAGATGGAGGGAATGTGGAAAGAAGAGATAGATGGAGGGAATGTGGAAAGAAGAGAGAGATGGAGGGAATGTGGAAAGGAGAGAGAGATGGAGGGAATGTGGAAAGAAGAGAGAGATGGAGGGAATGTGGAAAGAAGAGAGAGATAGAGGGAATGTGGAAAGAAGAGAGAGATGGAGGGAATGTGGAAAAGAGAGAGAGATGGAGGGAATGTGGAAAGAAGAGAGAGATGGAGGGAATGTGGAAAGAAGAGAGAGATGGAGGGAATGTGGAAAGAAGAGATAGATGGAGGGAATGTGGAAAGAAGAGAGAGATGGAGGGAATGTGGGAAGGAGAGAGAGATGGAGGGAATGTGGAAAGAAGAGAGAGATGGAGGGAATGTGGAAAGAAGAGAGAGATGGAGGGAATGTGGAAAGAAGAGATAGATGGAGGGAATGTGGAAAGAAGAGATAGATGGAGGGAATGTGTAAAGAAGAGAGAGATGGAGGGAATGTGGAAAGAAGAGAGAGATGGAGGGATGTGGAAATAAGAGAGAGATGGAGGGAATGTGGAAAGAAGAGAGAGATGGAGGAATGTGGAAAGAAGAGAGAGATGGAGGGAATGTGGGAAAGAAGTGAGTGATGGAGGGAATGTGGAAAGGAGAGAGAGATGGAGGGAATGTGGAAAGAAGAGAGAGATGGAGGATGTGGAAAGAAGAGGGATTGATGGAGGGGATGTGGAAAGAGAGATAGATGGAGGGATGTGGAATGAGAGAGAGATGGAGGGAATGTGGAAAGGAGAGAGAGATGGAGGGAATGTGGAAAGAAGAGAGAGATGGAGGGAATGTGGAAAGAAGAGAGAGATGAGGGAATGTGAAGAGTAAGAGAGTGATGGGGAATGTGGAAAGAAGAGAGAGATGGAGGGAATGTGGAAAGAAGAGAGAGATGGAGGGAATGTGGAAAGAAGAGAGAGATGGAGGGAATGTGGAAAGATGAGATAGATGGAGGGAATGTGGAAAGAAGAGAGAGATGGAGGGAATGTGGGAAGAGAGAGAGATGGAGGGAATGTGGAAAGAAGAGAGAGATGGAGGGAATGTGGAAAGAAGAGAGAGTTGGAGGGAATGTGGAAAGAAGAGATAGATGGAGGGAATGTGGAAAGAAGAGATAGATGGAGGGAATGTGTAAAGAAGAGAGAGATGGAGGGAATGTGGAAAGAAGAGAGAGATGGAGGGAATGTGGAAAGAAGAGAGAGATGGAGGGAATGTGGAAAGAAGAGAGAGATGGAGGGAATGTGGAAAGAAGAGAGAGATGGAGGGAATGTGGAAAGAAGAGATAGATGGAGGGAATGTGAAAGAAGAGAGAGATGGAGGGAATGTGGAAAGAAGAGAAAGATGGAGGGAATGTGGAAAGAAGAGAGAGATGGAGGGAATGTGGAAAGAAGAGAGAGATGGAGGGAATGTGGAAGAAGAGAGAGATGGAGGGAATGTGGAAAGAAGAGAGAGATGGAGGGAATGTGGAAAGAAGAGATAGATGGAGGGAATGTGGAAAGGAGAGATAGATGGAGGGAATGTGGAAAGAAGAGAGAGATGGAGGGAATGTGGAAAGAAGAGAGAGATGGAGGGAATGGGGAAAGAAGAGAGAGATGGAGGGAATGTGGAAAGAAGAGAGAGATGGAGGGAATGTGGAAAGAGAGAGAGATGGAGGGAATGTGGAAAGAAGAGAGAGATGGAGGGAATGTGGAAAGAAGAGAGAGATGGAGGGAATGTGGAAAGGAGAGATAGATGGAGGGAATGTGGAAAGGAGAGAGAGATGGAGGGAATGTGGAAAGTAGAGAGATGGAGGGAATGTGGAAAGGAGAGAGAGATGGAGGGAATGTGGAAAGAAGAGAGAGATGGAGGGAATGTGGAAAGAAGAGAGAGATGGAGGGAATGTGGAAAGAAGAGAGAGATGGAGGGAATGTGGAAAGATGAGAGAGATGGAGGGAATGTGGAAAGAAGAGAGAGATGGAGGGAATGTGGAAAGAAGAGAGAGATGGAGGGAATGTGGAAAGGAAGAGAGAGATGGAGGGAATGTGGAAAGAAGAGAGAGATGGAGGGAATGTGGAAAGGAGAGAGATGGAGGGAATGTGGAATGATAGAGAGTGAGATGGAGGGAATCGTGGAAAGGAGAGAGAGATGGAGGGAATGTGGAAGAGAGAGAGATGGAGGGAATGTGGAAAGAAGAGAGAGATGGAGGGAATGTGAAAGGAGAGAGAGATGGAGGGAATTGTGGAAAGAGAGAGAGAGATGGAGGGAAGGTGGAAAGAAGAAGAGAGAAAGAGAGGGAATGTGGAAAGAGAGATAGATGGAGGGGAATGTGGAAAGGAGAGAGAGATGG